>JAMKCH010085309.1:0-72204 GCA_023653785.1 Ophioderma brevispina
AGATATTTCATTAAACAACTTTCCTGTAAAGAACTAGCTTGGTGTCTTTATTTTTTCACAACAAAATACCCACTCAAGTTTTACCACCACAAAGGTATACGTGAGCCAGAGGTCATTGTACATGCACAGTGTATCACCATACACATTCTTGTGATATCATCAAAAGTGTCTTGTGCTGAAGACAATGAAGACATCAAAACACCAAGCGGTCTTTCAAGGATCCTTTCTTTGATGATGTATCATCAACATCATGAAGTAGAGGGGTGGAGTTTGGATGTCAGCATTGATTTTCAGGGGGCCAATGTATGTCAAAATGCAAAATTAGATTTTTCAATAGGCTGTACTCACTTATTACTTGCCTAATGTACTTATTATTGTACTGGTAGAAGGCTGCAGTGTGACTCGATTAAAAAGAAAAATCGACATTACAAATATTGTTATTACTGAGTTCTGCCCCCCAAACTTGGTCCCAGAATGAAAAGATATTGCATTTTTTACAACCCAAAATCATTTTTTAAAAGTAAAGGCGCTATCACATTTTTGATGCCAGATTTGAAATACTACACCAAAAAAAGGTCCCCAGATAGTGATTTTCAAAGTGGGGATGGTTCCATTACAATGTTTATGGCCCTCTCAAGGAATTCTTTCGCACACACAGCTTTTTGGATGGTGCACCCCCCCCCCTAAATTTCTGATGCTCCTTGGGACAACGAAAGGCGGTATGAAGCTCAAATTTCAGGATTTTCATTCTCATCAATATCTATATCACACCAAAAAAGAAAAAATATCCATGACGTGCTTTCGGTGCACACACGAGTGTTGACATGGAATAGCCACCAGCTTGTATCACATCATCGTTTCACCAGTCCATCGCGCATTTTATTCAACATAGGATACACAAACAAAGTACCTTGAATGGATTATAACCCAATTGAATGTAATGCTGCATTCAAGGAGGAATTAAAACTCACCATCACTGTGCGCTTTTATCTTATCTTTTATGACGTAAATCCACACATGGTCCATCGCCAGGTAAATAAAGATCAATTAGAGCCTTGATACCTGGTTCAACCATGACCCGAATGCTGCATGGGAGTTGTTATTTGACTTCCTTTCCATGATAATTACATGATCACAAGGTGGATTATTCTTGACGTTAAAAAAAACAGACCATAAGTTTAATAATTTTTCTAGTGGTAATATGAAAATCCACTGTTTTCCGTGTAAATACGGGAATTCCGCGCGGAAAGGCAAATTCCGCGCATAACATGTCATTTTCCGCAATCGCGGATTCTCCCGGACCCTAAGTATGGCCCTAGTTCTAATAAAGATAAAAACCACTTACCATGAAATTTCAACTTCCCTTTATATGTGCTATCCTGTGCGTGTAAATATTCTTGTCTAGCTGGATACCTGAATGCTGTTTACAGGCTTGTCCAACATAACAGCAAGCAAGTGAAGATACATTTGATTTCTATCATCATCTCGAGGGGTTTGGGTGCAAAAGGACCCATATGCAATAGCTGCCGCAAGGTGTTAGATTTGTAGGTATAACACTTTGATAAAACACAAGGGACTAATGGCATCTAATTGCCCAGATTGGGCCTTCTGCATCAAACCTTGATTCTATGTGACATATCATCACTGTTTCTGCAAGAATCATATAGATATTCCAAAAAGAATCAATGATGAGGCTGTGTTGAGATGTTGAACACAAAATGCATCTGTACTCACATTTCCTCGGCGAGTTTGACAACTCGATGCTGGTAGGCCCTGTGGTGGAGATCCCATCTGACGGCAAACATTGCACTCAGGTCTTGCATTAGCTGTGTAATTGGGAGGAACAAAACAGATCTTCAGGAAGTTAAATTTGGGTGCCAATATTGCATGCTTTTAAAAAGAGACCTGAGGAGATTTCCAGAAATAGCCGCCCCAATTTTTTCCTCGAACCAGGTTTTTACATATTTGGAATTCTTACCAATGTAATTAGTCACACGCTGAAGTGAAAAGCCGAATACGACGCCGTCTATATGTCAATCAGATGAGGATTTAGTAGTTTCTGTCGTGCACGGCAGAAAGTCAAAGCATTGTTTTCTATGAGGAATGATTACGAGAGCAGGCAAGTTCAAAGCAAGGTTGGCCGTTTTCTTTTGCCTTGTTTGTCCCAATAAACCTTCCAACGTTCTCGGTATTGTGTCTACACCCGATCCAGTGAAATTTGAGAGAAATTCATATCAAAAAAATCTCCTCCTGTCCCTTTAAAAGTTTTTTTTAAAATTGAATTTTCAACCAAATATGAAATCTTCAATTTGCTCTCAATGAAGTCCGGCCATTGGAAGAACAGAGATATCTTCAAAACATAAAAAAAACACACCCCAAAACAGATAGGACATTGATATGAGATAAAGGACATCCATGTAATTTGTAAGGGCAACTTTTAAGTTTTTCCATAACTTTTAATCAACATGTGTATATCACATGAATATTTTGACTTGTAACTCTCACGATAATGTAAAACACAATGTTATAGACCGGTCAAACAGTGTGCATGCGCTGAAACATGCATCACGGCGTGCGTGTTCTTGTGTTAAACGCCATTTTCATTGTCTGCTGATTTAAACTGTCGCCGGCGACGTTAAATGTGAGGGTGAGGCTTTTGTATATAAAATCTTTACAACCTGCAAAAATATCGATTTTTTGAAAAATCTTGAGGGCTACTATTTTTCAAATGTGCTATGTCTCTTTAAAGTACACTGTGATTGAAACAAACCATTTCACACTGTTTTGGATACTCCCAACTTTCCTTGCTTTCATGAGAAAACTTAAAAAACCAAATATAATAATCAAAAATATTCTTTTTAAATATTATATAGAAGCTCGGAGAACTGGCGAGCACAGAACTAAATAAGACGAAAAATAAACGTCTCAAACCCGGAACCTCTCGCTTTTCCTTAGGACGTGAGAAATAACCACTGGTGTCACAAGAGGACTGTGTTAATAAATGTGGAATACTCAGTGAACGAGCGCTAATGTATTTTCAGTCTATTATTTCTTTTTGGTAGGTATGCATGGCCATATCAGTAAATTTACTTGCAAAGTGTTTCTTCTCTTGGCAACAGACTCGGCATATGGGGATTGTAAAAAAAATGTGGTTAACTACTTTTCACAAAAATCCGTAGATATGGACCACCCTCGCCCCCTTCAACTACAAGATCCTTAGACATGGCTGGCTTAAAATAATGCAAGGCCCGGTGGGCCCATTTAGTGACCCCCCGATCAATAGTGACCCTGATGATCAGCAGCCTTAATGGAATAATGCATGTGATGCTGCACTTTAGTCCATTAAGGCTGCTCAATCATCAGGGTCACTAGTGACATGGGTCACAAATGGCCACAACTGCAAGGCCCAAATAGGCTGTCACCCGGCGTTCCCAACACCTACTTTTTGTTGCCCAGCTGGATGACTCTACATGACCTTGACCTCAGATTGCTCAGGTCAGTGGTCCTTTTTGACCAAATTTTGGTGGTCAGAGGGCATTTTCTACACCATAGCCTAGGTCCGTTTCATTTTCATTCTTGTACGTGAAAATACCCTTGGATTGATAGGCCACACCAATAAAAATCAACACATTTTCATTTTAAACAAGAGACGAACCTTTGTGGATTCAACACAAACACGCAAATGCTCAAATGCTGTTCATGAATTATACCACCCAGTTTAGACACGGTTAGCAAAGTGACCATGGTAAAAAATTAACAGGACCTTTAGTAATTTTTATTTCTCTTGGTTTCTCCAGCAAAATATTATAACTTTACTGTTGTTATCTTTACTGCATTTGATGGGAGCTGGCTTTTCTAACACCCCCCACCCTGCTACGGCGAAGCTACACTGAACAAATCATTTCTTAGATAATTTTAACTATATTCTAAGTTTCCAAGAAAATGTCCAAAAAGTACTATTTCAAGAGACAATTAAGCCACATCCTGTGACCACAGTGATGGTAAGTTAGCAGAGCTAGTTTAAACAATATTTTGACCAGATATTTAAAAGATATATGTTACAAAACAAGTCAAATGTTTGTGTAAAGACTTTCATTCCTGTCACGAAGCATCTCTCATCATACTTGAACTCCATTTCCATTCTCACACCTACACACTCTCATGAATGGGCTATGCGGTCATGTCAACTATTCCGTATTCCCAAGTAGTGACAATCCGCAAAGTAGTCCCACTTGTCAACATCAATTCCATTGTCCTTGTTTGCCACTCATCTGGTAAAAGAAAACGATGGCTCCTATAGTAGTCCCAGCCTCTCTTGATAGTCTGCAAATAGCATGATCACAAACCATTCTTACTACAATATTTATCCGTCCTTGAAATTAACTGTATACGTAGAAATTTTTGCGAGGCTTTTATTTTTCGCAAATTTCGCCGCGAATAAATCTACAACCGTGAAAATAAAACTTGTGAAAAATATTGTACTTCCAATAAATAGCTAAAGGTCCGGAAAGTTCGCACTGCGATTGAATCACCGCAACTGAATACCGTAGAAATGACTGACAAAAGACCATGGGTCTGGGAAGAAAATCGGGGCATGAACAATGGTGTTTACCCACCGAATTAAGAGCTTAAATCTGCATTACGCCACATAAAAACGGGCTGCAGGGGTTGCAAAGATAATATAGTAGAATTTAAAAGATATAATAAATGAAAAGTCACTATCAGGGAAGAATGAAATTTGTTATATTTGGGATCAATTAGTAAGTTTAAGCCACATTTTCCGTTACCAAATTTTGGACATTCGCGAAAATAAAACTCGCGAAATGTCCCATTGGCAAATCGCTAAATCAACTGCACGCAAAATATTGACTATACGCATTTGACAATGTCTGAATAAAAGACAGGCCTCTATTATAGGGCCCATTCAGTCACTGCAACAGAATAGGGCCCTTGCCACTTAATGTTAAATGGACTTTTGTTGCCCTCCAGATCATCCAATGATCTCAGATACCATGCAGGCACCTGGTTCACCTGACATTTCAGCTATTTTCTACGGTATTCCTGTGTATTCTTTGCATGCATGGGTTGTTCTGGAGGCAGGTCTGGCAAATAAACTAATTGCCTGCGTGCAGCGCCGCTATAGGGACAGCCATGAGGTAACATGCATTAACAGGTACGGTTAAATGTGGTGACACTCGATAACTCGTCCCCCACTTACTACTTCAATTGGTATTTTTGTATCAGATAAAAGTTCATACTTTTATTGTTACCCCCAGTGAAATTTTAAGACACAGGACTCAAAATTTGTAATCAGTGATAGCTTCCATGTGAAGGAGAAAACATGATATGAAATATCAGACAATGATTAGGTCACCCCTCTTTCATGTCTCCTCTGAAAGTAATTTTGCAGCCACTACAGGTCCACTTAACCAGGGTAGAGTGAATTTTAAGTTTTCAAAATAGCTATATAGTGAAGGCCTTCCTAGGAATCTGACCGGGACCTTCCACACAAATGGCGAATTACTCCTAATGACCAATTTCTCCATGGTAGTTACCACGCATCTACCACCGAGTAGACCGGATTTAACCACCCCTAGACTACACTCGCGAACATGATTCTGTAGGGTTTTTTTTTGCCACAGTGACAGATATTGTACTCACCCAACAGCTCTCAGCATGTACGGTATTTCTTGTGGCCACATTCTCCCTAAAGGGACTGCCTTTCTGAAGTCTGATCACTGATCAGCCCCAATTAACCCTGATTGTAAAACAACCACATGGCCTCCACACCTATGCACTCATATCCAAGACTTACAGATCTAACTTATTACTGTTTATCTACTTGATTTTATCCTGTCATACTAAAAATTGTGAGTGAAATTACACCATGACCTCTGCGTCTGTCTCAATGCTCATTGAACCAACGAAGGAGGTTTGCCACTAATGAGATCACTGATAAGATCCCGTTCCTCTTTTGTTAGCCCTATCTTGTTCTCAGCATTGAGAATTGGTGCAACATTGCAACCGATGCCTCTTCATGCTGCAAAATATATCAGAAATAATTAAACTTTGCAGTTGCCCATTGTGTATACGACACTCACTATATAATTCCCTCTGGTTAAACATTGATGTCAGCTCAGGTTTCCTTTGATGGCCTGGCACTGTATCCTGGTACCATACTACCTGTCTCCTTTCCGGTTGTCTGAACTAAACCGTCACCCCCATCAGGTTTGTAACAAATGCCATGAGGAGGGTAGCTGGATTATTGGAGCAAAAGAAACTGACCAGGATCCCTTCCTGCCATTAGCTCTCAGAGCCGATGCCCTTGTAGGTAATCTTCATTTTAGAGTTCTACCAGGGTAATCAGCTACACTCCTCATCAGATTTTCTTAGAATCCAAGGGGGTGACGGTTATCCACCAACAACCTGGCCTGGGACAGGTAATACAACAAATACCACATGGTGAGAGGAATAGGGCACACTATTTTCCCGAGTACTAGGCTACGGGCCTATTAACACCGAACCCGAAGGTGAGGCCCGTTAGCCATACCAAGGGAAAAAGTGTGCCATATTTTCCCGATATAAACCATGTAGTATTTTTTTATACCCTCACTGTGACTCTGGACGAGGTTGTAGGAAATAGTTCAATCTATTTCCCCTAGGGAATAGCACACCTAATAGGAATCACCAATGAAATAGCATGATTTTGTTTCATGATATCATGAGTGAATAATACTAGTAGCAGTCCCTCAAAGGATACCTGACCTTGACACAATAGTAATTGAAATTAATGCTATTACTCACAACCATTCGCCGAGAAATATGCATAGATTTTTGTAGTTTTATTTTTAGAAAGTGTCCCTTCCAATTATTATTTTGGTAAAGCAGGAAGTACCCATTTTACCTCCCAAGTTTTTCCTTTTGGCAGAAGTCGTCTTACAATGTATTTCAACCTTGTGTGACATGGGCCATGTCTGTGGTACACCAAGAAGCATGAATAGTCCCATTTAGCAAAGATTTTAAGGCCAGTTCTCTGCTGTACCTCATGTTAAATAAATATGGCCCTATAATCACCAAATAACAATTCGAATAATCCCAAGGGTGCATTTTTTCTCGCAGCCTATGCCTGTGTCCTTTTTAACTCTTGCCCTTTTTTCTCTGAGCATCATTTTTAACACCTTTGCTCGCACGAGCTCTTCTTCATTTTGCGACTCTTTTAAAACTAATACCCATCATGAAGCTTAGACCTTATCATGATATACTGTGCAACAATGCTCCAGAAAGCCGGGATCTGTGCACTTATTTAGATCATACCATCAAGTAGATCCTCGTTTTACTCAACCAAAATTTGGAAGTTAATTCTATTTTATACATGTATACTTACGAATGATCCAACTAGTCAGTTTTTTGTGCTCAAAAGGCCTTGAGACACCCCAATGCCACATTAAAACTTTCGATGCGCCCTTGCCTAGCAGCGGGGGGGGGTCGGTCCCATGCTAGCATCGATAACGCCCACCATGACGTCACGGACCTTTGCTCTTTTTGTACTTCCCCAATGCTCCCACTTGCGGGAAGGCTGGATGAGGTTACTAGTTGGATCTTCGGTACGTAACATGTATAAAATAGAATAACTTCACAATTTTGGTGAGTATATTCTATTCATCCATTATATTACATTACGAAAGGATCCACTTAGTGCATGACTGCCACACTGGTCCAGGTGGAGGAAATGTAGCCGGTAGTCCCAGTTGTAGCGGGTTTCTCGCCATGTGAATTTTTCAATGGAAGCTTGAACTAATTTTGCCCCAATATACTGCCATATACATCAGCACATCTGTATCAAAGGCACTAAAGTATAATAAAACCGGCACTCCTCACCTTATGAGCATGTTGATAAGGATGCATGGCATCCCTCCTCTTATTCTGACTGCTTTGCTGAAGTATGGTTTTGGCCACGTTTTGATTACTTGTAAGGACGTCTTTCATATAAATATTCTGAAACGTTGAAGGCGTCCTCATCCTGCTGCTTCCATTATAACAGATATGTTCACAGGAGCCGTCGCTAGACATTTTTGTCAGGGGGGGGTAAAAGTGAAGAAATGTTAGTGGGCTGTAGTAGAGTCCCTTGTAACGTAGTGATGCGTAAAACAATACCACTAACGGCGCACGTTTCGGGCCCCACTTAAGGGCCTTGAAAATTTGTCCTAAGTAATGCCTTGAAGACCATTTTTTCTTGATCGTGTGAACTATCACGACCGCAAGTGGCTGACACAAAGGTGCAAACCGGAAAGCCCTTAACGGGTGGGTTACAGTGGCCCCGCTTAGGGGCCCCGGGCGGGTGCAGGGGCAGAGCCCCTGCCGGGGCCCAGGGGCGGAGCCCCCGGAACTCTTGGATTTACAGCTATTCAGAAACCTTCAAAATGACCACTGTTTGAGGGGTAAATATAGTACCATTCAAAGTAAAGACCCGAGCAAGACCTGGTTCTAACTTGCTCACTGAGACTGCCAGTATACAGGTATAAGCTTGTACTTCCAAAGAGAATTGCATATATCGAAGCGCCAATGTCTTTAATGGTGTGGGTGCAGGAGCAGAGCCCTTCTGGGGGTCCGGGGGCGAAGCCCCCGTAGCTCTTGGATTCAGCTATTCAAACCTTCAAGATTACCACTTTTGAGGGGTAAAGTAACCAATTCAAAGAACAGACTGGTTTCTAACTTGCTCACTGATACGTGCAGTATAAGCTTGTACCCGCCGAAGGGGAACTATACATATTATAGCTAGCGTCAATGTCTTTAACGGAGGGTGATGAACAGAGTCCCTGCCGGAGTCCAGGGGGCGGAGCCCCCGGAAGCTCTTGGATTTTTAGCTATAAGAAGGTATTTTGAAGGGGTTACGTATAGTAATTAATCAATGAAAGCCAGTAGACCTATAAGTTTATGATTCAGGGAGGCTAGGGAATCCGATCCCTACAATTTTTTTCCTTGACCACTTCAGCTCACCGACTGAAAATTCCCTTATGCTGGGTATAGAACAAACTGGGGGGGAATGCATGGCTCCCATCGTGTTTTCTCCAATTCCAACATTTTGACAATCAAGTACTGTTGGCACATTAAACCATTCATGATGACCGTTGGTTAGGCTTGGAACAAAACTAATTGGCTTGAGGCGAAGCCAAATATTTGTGTTGAATATTTGGATTTATGTAAGTCTTGATTTCAATCTAATGCACGTTTTTGATGTCTTTCTGCTTTTGTTTATTTTTTCCCCTTTCTCTCTTTCTTTTCTCTTCGCTTTCCTCTCTTTTCCTGTCTCTTTCCTTCCTCTCTCTGTCCCTTTTTCTTTCTTCTCTTTTGAGTATTCGCTGGGGGGGTGTTTCAACCCCACCACACCCCCCCCATGGCAGACGGGCCTGATATGTTCACCCTAAGTGAAAAGCCCAAATTGTTGCCTGACTTCTAATTTCTTGAGAATATGCGGTTGTTGTTTAATGCGATGTTTACTGTCCAGGGACGATGGCTTTCACTTTCAAAGCATAAGAGATGAGGGAAGTGACCCAGCGTGAAAATGTAGCTTTTGTTGCAGGTTTGTAACTTAAAATGTAAGGTTTAGTGTAGTGATTGAAGACGTGCGTCAGATATATAGAGAACAATAGATTTCCTTTAAGAGGCAGTAAGTGGTAATAATGTCGGCGAGCTCTGACTGGGACACCAGCGTTTACCTCCAGGATTCAGTAGTAATTCTGGGAAGCTTGGACGAAAACTATAGGCTGAGTGCATAATGAGTGTCTGGTTTTTGGTACATGAAACCAGCACAGGAAGGTAGAGTGACATAGTGAGAATTGAGATCCATATCTTATTGTCTCTAGGATAACGCATATGAATTTCTGAAATGTTGGTAGATAGATGCAGCCATCAGAAGGAAAGGATTGTCTTTCTAGTCAATCAGAACGGGCTGCCTTTGTCATGGTTCAAACGGTTTCGTCCGGCACGTACTGGAGGAAGTAAGCTATTATATACACCCGTATTTAGCTATAATGTACTACAATTTAGAGATTCGTTTGCGCCTTGGTACGGTGGAAAACACTCGGTTGACACATTCACTGAAAAATAGTAAACACGTTCACTCAGCCATTTTATTCAGTGAGAAGCTACCCAAACCAGATGATTACCAATGCCAACGATAATCGATATTACGTGGTTGTTAAAAAATTGGGCGCCCTTGCGTCGACCACGAACTTTTGTGTGAAGTGATGGTAAGGCAGCCCCCCAGAATGCGGATTCACACCTTGTGTTTTTTTTCTTGCACCGGACTGATTTAGCGTTCGAAGGGTCTTACTATAGACAACTAGTGGAGGTTGGCTTCCTTCTTGCTCCCCCCGCCAGGGAGGCAGCTTCTTCTGAAAAAAACATTAGTTGTGTGTTTTTGAAGGCTGGTAGCTGTGAGAGAGAGCCACACAGACAAGGTAGAGATTTAGCCTTTGAGCGACCTCTTGTTCCTTCCGTCCACTAACAGATTTTGCCTTAAGGAATCCGTCTTGGATGGTCTTCCACCAAGCGGGACCAGTCTTAAAAAACCAAACCTGACGTGGCCAAAATGGGGGATACAAGCAGTATCTTACTTGAACATGGACCATGATTGACTGGAACTGTGTTAGTACCTCGCAAAAATGTTAACGGTGGAACAGACGTATGCAATCAGGGTCTCCCAACTTATGAGAAAGTCTCTCACCCAGGCTTCTCGTCCAGCAAGTGCAAAATGTTGGAGCTGGGCTTAATTTTTTGTATACAAAAACAGATCTCTACTATGGCTGTCAAAGTCTTTGAATAATCATCTGGCATACACGGGTTGAAATGCCACTCACGTTCGATACAGAATATAAGCTATTCATTGGTGATTTCATTGTGAAAGCTGGCTGTCTAGGACCCAGTTAATACTCTCGGTAGATGTTCCGGCTTGAGGGTAGTTGAATGGTGCTGGCACCAAGTGAGGAGTCGGATGGTTGCAGTAGTACATGAGGTAATTTGTTCCTCCTTGGTGGCTTATGTAGGCCTAAACTTGTTACGGTTTGGGGGGATTTTTTTGTTCTGATCTGATGTTCACTGACTTCCCAGAAAACCATCTGGTTGAATCGCTTTTTTAAGAGCGTGGTTAGACCGCTAGCAAAACTTAGTTAGCTATATAATATGGAGATTCCTTTTATCTTCGACATACCCTAATTTGTGTGGGGAGATCTCATGCAGCTCCAAGCCTATCTTCGAAGCATCCGTCGTGGTGGTTAATAATGCGATGCCGGTATCTCGTGGACCTCTTTCCACTCATAAGAATTCTTGGGTTGCATTATCATCGTAGAATGCTACACGATCTTTGGCTTAATGGACACTAGACTGGTGTAGATCGTGACGTAGTTCGGTTGTAGAATCCCAACGGTTTAACTGGACGCAGTATCCACCACAAACTTGCAGAAGGGTAGGAGGTCTACTAAGCTTGCCAGCATTCCTGCGCGGAGCAATAGATGAGCAGGAGATAATTTATCTTCAGAATGATAAAGTACTATCCCACAGTTTTGTGATTATACTTTCTGTAGGAGAAAAACTTTCAAGTCCCAGAATTGCTGCTAAAAACTCCGACTTCTGACTTGAGATGAGCTTAGATTTCTTTGGTTTATCCAGAACCCACTCTTTCAGCGTCTTCATAACCAAAGTAACCTGACTTCTCAGACTCGACTAGCTTGAAGCTACAAACAAACAAATCATCGAGATAGTAAATATTTGGATACCCATCCTTCTCAGATGTTCTGCACTGTTTCAATAGTCTTGGTAAAGGTAAGGAGAGCAAGTAGAAAGAGGAATGGTTGAGCTCGAAAAAGGTAAGACTAGTTGTCTAAACTGAAGCGAGGCCACCTTTGATGAGGAACAAACTGGAACGTAAAGGTAGGAGTCTTTAAAATCCAATGTCGCACCAAACCCAGCTTCTGCAACTCTATGAAGACAGCTGAAAGAGCAACCATCTGAAAAGCTTCGGACGAAATAAATCTGTCAGAGGGCGTAAGAGTTTGAAAAACAGTTGAGGTCTCCGTTTTCTCTTGGGACAAATAGACATTTCCTAACAATCCTTCACTTCGTTTTTGAAAAATAGAGCCTTAAATGTCTCTTCTGCATAGGCGTAGAGCAAAAAAAATTGACTTTCACAGTGGAAGAAAACTGCAAATGGGCATCTCTGAGTTTTAAGAACCCATAGATCCGAGGTTATCAAACGCCACGCCCGGAGGAATAACTTCAGATGCCCCTCCGCTGGGAGTCCATAGGTAGGTAGGAATCAATTTTATCTTCTTCTCCTACTCGCGCCCACATCTGGCGATATTGTCTGGCAGTAGGAAGACTAACTTCTGTACTGTCTAGAGCCACTATAATTAGATAGAGTCGTATAGTAGCCCGATTACGGAAGGACCTCGTTCCTTCTGAAGGCATGAAAAAACTAGAAGCGGAAGTCCTTATGCGAAAGCATAATTGTAAGGGGATCTATACGGGTCGATCTTGAAGAACCTCTGGTCTAGTAGACTTAGGCAACTTGATCCGCAGCTAAACTCGTTCTTCTTCCAGAGAGGCTAAAATAGACAACGTTCATTCCCAAAAAGATCTTTAACTCTAGGGCATGAGAGAGAACTTCTTGGCTTGTTAAAATTCAAGCGTCAACGGCATTCTTCCTTCCCAGGCCACTAATTGGTAAGCAATCTAGTAAAAAGGCTCAGTAGAAACATGATGAAGATCTCTCACAGTATAAAGGCCTATCCTCAAGCGGCTCCACTAGAAAACCAGCTCTACAATAGGCCCAATAAAGCATTATAAGGATGCTAAGAAGAGAGACAAGGCTACCAATCGAATTTACATATAAATTACGGGCAATTGTTCCAAAAGCGAAGATCAACATCCTGCCCTCATTCCAACAATCAATTCTATGGACAGGTTCGTATTGTTTCTAGAAGAACCGCTTCAATACCGGCTGGTGGGCTTGGTCTTGGCTTGCGTAAGATTTACTCATCAGACTACATCATATCCCCGCATGGTCTGGGAACCATAGGAGCTGAGACGAATTCAAATATTCCTCACATGTAGGGAAAAACCAGGGAATCCATCTGAGAAGGGGAGTCATCAGAAATAGCAGAATCACATTTCAAACATCGATGAACCAAAAGGCCGTCAAAAAGACGCAGCAACATAGGGACGATAGGTTAATGAGGTCTTCAAATCTTCCGTTCAGGAAAGAGTTCAGTATCGGAATAAGGAGCTCCATAAATATGAGAATATCTCTTACAATTTCGTATCATCAATCAAACAGAGATCCTCTACCCAAGCTATTACCAGTGCGCTCTAAACTGGAAGTACCTTGGATAGAATGTGCAATTGAGCGGCAGAGTAGCATCAGACGGTATGGTTGAGTAGCCTAAAGAGCTTAACTTGGATCCTGTATACTAGGAGGCTGACATCGAGGAGGGTCTTGTACGATGAATCACTGTAAGAGTCGAGAGGATAGATCACTATCAACATGAGCAGACGAACATTCAGGAAATCAGTAACCCTGGTGTGAAACAGACTTCCCTTATTCAAGGTTATAGATTTCTTAATTCTAGACATGTAGAAATCATCCTTAGGCTTGAAAACATAATAATGTCTGACATCGTTCAATTCGATCTTTATCTGGAGGATGAATCATAATAAGATCGGAAATGTCATCTATACTAGAGGAAGTTCTGTCTAAGTTGAAAACGTTGAAGAGAAGAAGCCACTGTTTTTTTGTCTACATGATCAGAACGTGGTCTAATAGTCTTATGATAAGAATCTCCACTATGTCTTTAACCCGAAGAATCCTACTAGACGTGAAGAGACTAACTGAAGGAGAGGCCTTCTAGATCTTCGATAGTCATGGCGAGGAGAATCTTAATGACTACTCTACTACTTGTGTGAGAGATTGGTAGGCGTAGAGGATAAAGTATTCTAAACCTTAGGAGCTATTTCCCTGTCCGGGAGAACGTCGGCAGAGTGATGACTGGGAACGCCTATCTGAAGAAGAGTGAGAGATCTATCATCATGGTCTAAAACGCACTTCTCTCGAAGATCGTCGGCTAGGAGAACTATCAATGGACAAGAAAGACTTGCGTAGTGGACTGCCGGACCCTGAGACAGGGTAATTATCGAGATTGTCTTAGAAGATTACAGTAGTCCTTCCTAGTACCGTCCATATTAAATCGGCGATAAAGGGGAAAATATTATGTATAATTATCCCATTTAAAATTTCAGCATGGTATTGCGCCAAACTGAGGACACAAAAAAAAGAAGAGCAAAGCGTCGTGACGTCATGTTGGGCGTATCGATGCTAGCATGGGACCGCTGCTGGGCATGGGCGATCGAAAGTTTCAATGTGGCATTAGGGGTGGTCTCAAGGCCTTTTTGAACACAAAAAATGCCGAAGTGGATCATTTTCGTAATGTTATATAATGGATGAAATAGAATTCATTGGATAACGCCTCACATATTCGGACTAGTCGATCCCGTATCAACCCCCTCTGAGCGCGTCTCAATGTCCGTATCCATGTCAGTTAGGAACTGCGTATGCGTGACCATGGCATCATGACAACAAAATCCAAACATCGGCGTTCCTTTTTTGACGTAAATCACTGCTCTATTTGGCGATTTTTAGCAATGTTGAACTGATTTTGAACAAGATTTCAGCTAACCGCTCTCACAAATTACAAAGACTTAAAATAGATCAATACATTTGTTTGTGAATCAGAACAAGATGATTTTTAGGGCTGTTTATTTTCAAAGATCCTTGTCGCTGAAAATTCGTCACCCTTGCACTCATTTAAAACATATGCCAACTTCAATTTACCGTAAAGTATTGTTTGTTTTGTGAATCACCCTTATAATTTTCTTTATAGGCCATATGTTTTGTGCTTATTTTGTTCTGCTTTGGGTATTGATAAAATCGTTATAGGTGAGTTTTGGAGGTGGAAAATCGGATTAGTATTATATCTAGTCTCGATCTGTACTGGGCTTGGGCGGCTCCCTCGCCCGATACAGACGCCTCGACTAGATCCGTATCACCCCAAAACTCACCTAATAACTAATAGTATTCCATTTTTACCAATGTAACATTTGGGTGGGCCTGTATTTAATATATTTTATATTTTATATTCATGAATTATTAAGCTGAACAAGTTGATTTTTCCCAACCATATTAACATGAAGCATATTATCTCCCCTATATTGTATTGTTATCTCTATGAATTTGTGTTTATAAAAGTTTCGATTTTGTTTTACTTTGTAATTAATCAATTCAATTATTTTTCTGCATTTATGTGTTATCCACATCTCCGCATTTTTCTTTTTCCATTTGATCATTTGTACCAGCTTATGTGTAATGAGATGATATAATTGATTGATTGATTGATTGATTGATTGATTTTCAATTTCAGTTATTGCATAGGCCTCTGGCCCAAAGCAGACATAATCACAGTAAATTATACCTTACAGAGGGTGGTGAACAATAACAATTATTCATTTCCTGATTTTAAGAGCTAAATAGATAAATTTACCCAACACTTTGTTGAATTCCTTCTCACTTGTCAGAATTGTTTGAATGTAATAGTGAGTAGGGTATTGTGGTAATACGAGGAAGCAGCTTAACTCAATCCTGATAATTGGGCACACCAGAAGAAAATGGATTCAGTTTCTATATCATTTAAAGTCACATCGTACACAAACACGATTTTCTACTGATAAACCCATATATCGACCAGATTGATACAATGGGAGGTTACCACATCTGAAGTCCACGTACGCTTTTGCGAATACACATTTGATTGATTGATTGATTGATTGATTGATTGATTGATTGATTGATTGATTGATGATTGATTGATTGTTGATGACGACTGACTGACTGACTTAATGCCAATACTTTTGGTGACGCAAAAAGTATTTGACCGAAGTTAACAGGAATACACCTGGCCAAAGATTTTTTTATTACAATGGCCTTGGGCGAGCCAATGGTAGAGCGGTGTTGCCTCATTTGTAAACAAGAAGTATGCTGTGCATAATTAAGATGGCCCCACAACTGTGGAATAATATTTAACTACGTTCATATACTAATGTGGTTTCGTCTGTAATGGATTAATAATTTTCTTGAAAATAATTGGAAACATGAGCTAAGGCCATCTTAATTTAATTGTGTGTTCTTCATAAGCTCCCGTGGCAATTTTAAGTTAAAACACCCAAAAAGAAAATTTCCCCCTTTTTTTCTTTTTTTTTTTTCCACCAAGAAAATCCACGTCAGACATTGTGATATACATAATCGCCTAATTAACAAAACAATAGCAAGCAATATGGCCGAGACATGTGTGAGTGTTTTTAATTAATATTTCATGTGGTGCCAAAATGAAGTGACAGCAACACAACATCAACGGATGTCCAATAAAAAAAAAGTTAAAACACAAAAAAAGGAACAAACGCATTCCGCATTAGGTTTTCAAATTGAGGAGCTTTAAGACACACAATTACCATTAAGGGGCCTAATTAATATTCACAACCTTTCCAAAAGTATATAGCACATGACCGCATCATATTCTATCACCATGCCAAGTTAGAATTCATAGACTAATCGGTTTATGAGCTTAACTATTCATAACCTGTTCACAAGGTTATACAGCACATAACCCCATCATGTTCTATCACCGTGTCACATTAGATGTTCACAGACTAACAGTTCAGTATGTATGTAGATGATTAATTTTTTTGAAAATATTTGAAAATAGGCAACTGAGCTCATTAATGTTGACAACCTGTACAAAAAGTATACAGCACATTACCTCATCATGTTCTATCACCATGCTACTTAGAAGTCATTGACTAATCGTCCTGTAGTGTATAAAATAATTTCTTTCAATGCATTTGAGCTCAAGGTGTAAGTGGCATTCTAATGGGCCAAAGTGTTGCCTACTAGGCCCACTACTAGCTAGCCGGTAGGGGAGTACCTTGTGAAGTAGTACGCCCAGAGTATCTTCTTCGAGCAAGATTTTTTAAGAAAAGCTTCTCCCAAAACTTATAGCTGTCAAGGTACTCCACTACTGGTGCCCTACTGGGTGAAAACCTGCAACTGCAGAGTACACAATAGAATGGGTACTGCTAAGTAAACTTAGCTGGTGTGCACTGAGTGGCTTGTGTGCTTCATCAGTACTTTGTTTTGGTACTGCATCAATAATCATCAATGGGGTACCCTTGGAGTAGAGCTTAGAGTACCGGGAGTACCTCTGGGTTACACTTTAAGAATCTGGCTGTGTATTTTTATTTTTGACAGTACCTACAGCTTGTTTACTTAGCAGTACCATCCTATAGTGTACTCCAGTCCCTGCTAGGTCACTCAGGGAGGCACATATGTACGCCACAAAGTGGAGTACCTTCTGCACTACTTGGGAGAACTTCACATGTAATCCCCTTCCAGCTGCTTAGTACACTGCATTTTTCTTTGGCCATTAGGGCACCAACATTCCATTTTTGTTTTTTAAGGCTTGTATCATATTTGAGTTGAGGCATCACCCAAACCCCAATGACATTTTGTCCTAAAAATGATCCAAGCAGACTAAAATGATTCTACAGGATACGATGACTAAAACTATAATCACACAGTAATTACAGCTCATTTGCATGGGAGTAATCAAACACACACTAATTTAACTTTCCATATTATGACTCCTTTGGTTATGACTGATAATTAAGGTACTGCATGTATACTTATACCTAGTGCAGGGCCGTACGCAGGATTTATTTTGGGGGGGTTGCGTGGACCTTCAAAAAAGTGGACGTTTTTGGACAAAGTGGACATACCTCCCTATAAGGTCGTTTTTTTAACTTTCTGAACACCTCATCACCATTGGTTTGGCAAGGGCCGTCTGTGGACATCCCATGCTGGCGGTACTCCAAGGCACTCAACGGTACTTCAAAGGTACTTCTATGAAGTCAATTGCAGTAGTTTAAATATGGTAATCATATTTACAAACCTCAATGCAAATGAGATAGAGAAAAAATGCTGGCACATTAAATTTACATAGTTTTGTGCATTTGGACATATATTGATTATATTCATTACTTAGTCCCAGAAATTTAAAAATCTTACCTAGATCATGGCACAGCCAGCCAGTTTGTATACATTTCCACTTCATGTTTTGTTATCTTCAATTCAGGCTGGTTTTCCTTCAAATGTTTGATAACTTTACCTGCCAGATAGCAAACCCTAAAAACAATTGAGTGAGAGATACCTCATAATAAATATACATGTAAATTTCATTACTTGGCACAGTGCAATGGTAGTGGCTAGTAAACAAGTACCTGTGGACTGTAGAGCTCAAACTTCGATGTGTCCCTTTTTACGCGTTTTCTTGTTTCACGCATCATATCCACCTTTGAATACAAGTGGCCCACCCCCCTGGCCCTAAATAATTATGCAATATTCTGCAGTGAGATATGAGTATGACATTAATGCACAGCATTGCACATCCTTCGGATGGAAGAGATACAAGGAAGAGCAGTGAATTGCATGTACATTTTATGTTGAATTTAAAATTCAGTAAAATGAACACCGGACTGTGATATTGCAGCTCCAATCTTTACAAGTAAGGGATTACTTGTGTAAAATGATATTGTCAAACAAAATGGGGCACCTTTTTTTTGCTCATAACATCCAAACCAAACATCCTACTTAGCCCTAGATAAATGAGACAAGACTTTCGCAGTTCTCGGCTTTTGCCCTCGCTATATTCAAAGAATATAATCTGTGGGCACTCCATGACCTTGACCTTGGCACATGACCTTTGACCTCATCAACATATGAGAGATCCCTTGGTGCACATACGACACAATTTGGTTCCAATTGAACTTCAACGTTTCAATTGAGGTCAATTTTACATTTTAGCCTATTTTTCAATTTGACCTCACATGACCTTTGACCTTGGCACATGACCTTTGACCTTGGCACATGACCTTTGACCTCATCAACATATGAGAGATCCCTTGGTGCACATACGACACAATTTGGTTCCAATTGAACTTCACTTTTCAATTGGAGTTTTTTCAATTTGACATGTTAGCCTCTTTTTTCAATTTGACCTCACATACCTTTGACCTTGGCACATGACCTTTGACCTTGGCACATGACCTTTGACCTCATCAACATATGAGGGATCCCATGGTGCACCTATGACACAAGTTTGGTTCCAATTGAACTTCAATTTTTCAATTGAGGTCAATTTTACATTTTTAGCCTATTTTTCAACCTGACCTCACCTGACCTTTGAACCTTGTCCACATGACCTTTAAACCTCATCAACATATGAGAATCCATGGTGCAACTATGATTCAGTTTAGTTTTCATTGAACTTCAACTTTTCAATTGATCTCATTTTTTTTTTTTTAATTAACACAATTTTTTTAAAAACTTCACAATCCACACCTACACCCGCACCGTATTGCTAAGTGGTTATTAGCATATTTTATCTTATCAGGTCGAGAACTCATCAACCCGCTTCCTCCCACCAAGTTACATCATCGTATCCCTTATGGAACTCTAGGTAACTCATACACAAGCTTTAAACACAGACAGACACACACACATACATTGTGCATGTACAGATCTACACAGACAGACAGAAAAGTGATTACTAAGTGTCTGCCAGAACAAAGTTCAGGTGAGACAAAAAATACTATTTCTTTTACAAACTTTGTTATTATAATATACAAGTGTGTGTTAGTTACCCAATGCAATGTGAAAATATATTGTGTGCTAGCCACCAGGATAAACTGTCTCAGCCGTTAGCTGTTTGATGTGTCTCAAACGCTGAAAATGGGTGGGTCAACAACTTTCACACAGTAGTCAGGTAGGCTGATGCTGCCATGGATTGGGTCCCTCTTGAAAAATTTCTGCAAATGAAAAATATTGATAGATTATATTTCAAAGTCATATTCTTGCAATAAGGTGCTATTAAAAGCTTAACCATCCAATATGTTGAAGTAAATATAAATTCCTGAAGGGAACCTGTAGATAGAGTTAGACAATACTAATGAACTAGGCCTGGACTGATTCACCATCCAGTCGAAATGTATAACAATAATTTCACACAAGAGAAATTTTAAAAAGCATTCTTGATTAGTAGAGAGTTCCTTCAAAATGCTTTGATAATGCTTTCAAAATGTTTTTAAAAAATCATGCTGTTTTGTTTTTAAAAGAAAGTTAAAGAGACATGAGGAGATTTCCAGAAACGCCCACATTATTTTCTCGACCTAGGTTTTTTTACATATTTGGAAAATGCTTACCAATGTATATGATAGACCTGAAGTGAATAAGCCGAATTACACTGTCTTTATGTAATAAGATGAGATTAGTAGTTGCTGTCGTCAAGACCGAAAGGAAAGTCACAGCATGTTTCCATGGGGAACGATCGATAGCAGGCAAGTTCAAAACACGGTTTTGCGGTTTGCTTTAGGCACCTGTTTGTACAAGAAATAAACCTGCCAAAACATTCCAGGTAGGTGGTCTACAACGATCAGTGAAATTGAGAGAAATTCATATCCTAAAAAAATCTCATCCTGTCATAGTTGAGGTTACTCTAATTGGGAAGTCCGTTTTCCGGCTTCACCCCGGCCGGTATGGACCTTGTCAGCCTACTCCTGTCAGTGAATTGATACGAATGCCAAGAGTGTGATAGTAAAAAAATAGATCATGAGGTCAAATTTGAATGGCCGAGAGAAATGGACCAGTAAAAATTGACCGAATATATATTTTTGTTACTTTATTGCACGAATATCACTGAATATGCAGTCAATATTGTTTTAAGACACTATCAAGTCAGTGATTTATACGAAAGAGTCAAAATCTATAATTTTGCAGGAATAGTTTAAAAGTGAAGCATAAGTCTGTAGAATTCTCATAATTAACCTTTTCCAAAATGAGAAATACAGAAAAGGAAGCAAACGCAAGTGTTCAAAGGTAGGAAATCCCATTCATTACGTGTTGTAGTTAGAGTGTCGAAACAGACAGTAATGACTAAACACTTAAGATTTTTGTTCCTTATTAGGTTGCTCTGGTTCTATCATTTGCAGGGTATGTTAGGATACTTGTACTTGCTTACAAAATATGCAAAACATCTGATTTTGATGATTTTTTTAGATTCTGATTTTGGCCACAATCACGATATAGTGCCTTAACACTACTGTGCTAAGTGATCGAGATATCGATCAATAACATGGGGGCAGGTATTATTAAAATGCCCTTGTGTGCATTAGAGGTGTAACTCATATCACCAAGTTCAAGTGGATGAAAAGATTGTGATGTAAAATTATCATGGCTCAACATGGTCCAAATCACTGCAATCATGGGCTAAAACTTTAGGAATACCATACCACAGAATCCGCCCCGCGGAGCCAAACCTTTTTAAAAACCAGGCACGGGCGCCAGCGCGAAGCCAAACCTTTTGAAACCTAGGCAACGGCGACAGCGGGTCGAAGCCAAATTTTTTAAAAACCCAGGCACGGCGACAGCGCAAAGCCGTAACCTGGGTGTTTTGTACCGTTGTTATTATAAGAACAATAGATATAGTATTTTTCATATTTAATATGAAATGATACGAAAGCCATGACATTTGAGTTTAATTTAGGTGTTTTTACGATTGGTATTCCCGTGGTTTTTCTTTCAAATAAGTGTTTTAAACCACGAAGTTCGAGTTTAATGTAGATTGAGCTTGATTTGTAATATTTCGGTTAATTTAAAAAAAAACATTTTTAGCTTGATTTCTACTAATTTGACAATTTTGGCCTTTTCCCGATAATTAGGCTAATTTTGGCCTTTTCAGGTTGTTTTTAAATAAATTGGGGGAGTTTTTTAGTTAAACCAGAAAGTTTGAGTTAGATGAGCTTGATCAATTTGTACTATTTTTTGAGCTTGATTTTTACACTATTTGGGCTATTTGGCATTTTCCCAGTGGTTTTTTTAAAATAAAGTTGGGAGATTAGTTATGAGTATACATCGAGTGTGATGTGGAAGCTATATGGTTTTACACGGGGCAACGGCGACAGCGGGCGACCAGCGGCAAACACCCACCAGAATTTCAGGAGTTTACATTTTTTGTTCTTGTGCTTCTTATCACAGTGGGCCCTGAGGGAAATAGTTCAATTTTAAATTAAAGATGTTGATTTTTACGATTGGCTGATTTCCTTTTCTCGTGTTTTTTTCAATAAAGTTGGGTTTTGTTATATTTTGGAGCTGATTTGTACACTATTTTGGCATTTGTCCTTGTGCTCGTTGTTTTAATAATAAAGTTGAGATTTTTTGTTATGGAAAATTTTCGGTGTATTCCTTTTCGCAGGTTGTGCTTGCTTATCACATGGGCCAGTGGGAAAAAGTACAAAATTTTACATTTTAGATTGTTGGTTTTTACGAATTTGGTTAATTATGGCCTTTTCCGCTGTTTTTTTTCAATAAAGTTGTGTTTTGGTTTAAACCATGAAAACGTTCGAGTTTTAATGTTAGATTGGTTGATTTGTCATCTTTCAGGTTAATTTTAGGTTTTTTCTTTTTTTAAATTTAAAAACAAATATAGTTGGGATTTTTGTTACATTTACATGACGTTAGTATGACATCGCCGGATTCTCTTACCCGAGTGTGGAAGATGATGGTTGTTGCCTGTGCAGCGGCGACACGGCGACAGCGGCAAGGACTCAGATTGTTGGCTCATTTTGGCTGCCAAATGCTGAATTGATACCAACACAGCTTTCGGAACGCGAAGGTTGTGGGTTTTACTGATGCAGCGGCGACAGCGGCGACACCCAAGCTAAATAAGCTATTTTTTACGGGGCATGAGACACCTTTTTAATAGTAATCATCCGCGTATTTTCGGTCCTTAAATGTCTCCTTTATAACAGGTGCCGATAAGGTAAAAATGATCTTGCGAGATTTTCTATAGTCAACTTTTTAAGTTTTTCAAGCTAAGCCAGCAGAAATGCAAGTTCGGCGACCATAATAACCGTAGGAATTATTTTCAAGTGAACCACCGCCGCTGATTCATTGTGTTTGTCGCTATATATATAAACTTTCTACCGGGAACCGGGGTAAAGGTGTGTGAAAATGATTCATTTCTAATTTCATTTTATAAAATGTTTTCCAAACATTTAATGTTTTCCAAACATTTTACGAATCACCATATTAAATGGTTTCTGAACAAATACGGGTTTGATATTTTTTATTATTTTAATCCTTAACACAAAAAAAACGAACGCAAAACTCTTTATCATTTAACATTGATTCATATAAACGCAAATAAACGAACAAAAAACTTCTAATCATTTAAACAGACTCTTAATATATTTTAATCATTTTATTTCTTTAACACAATAACACGAACCACCTAAACCCTTATCATTTGACATGTTTTTTAAACAAGTAATCAATTCTCATCATTTTATTCCTTCTTAACGCAATTGGCGAACATAAACTACTCTCATTAAATATGTTCTTAAATACATATTTTCTCAACAAAAATAAGGGTTGGAAGATGGCCCGATTTTACGTATATAATTCACGATAAAATTTCAACAGTACATGAGCAAAAATAGCTTCTTTTGATGCCAAAATGCTGACAAAATTTGATAAACTTCGGTAAATAAAAGCATGGGGGGTCTGGGGACGTGCTTAAAACAAGCAAATGTGAAGTTGAATCGTTCTTTAACACGAAAATTAAATGTTTAAAAAAAGAAAAAACCTAAAAAATTAAAAAAAAAAAAAAAAAAAAAAAAAAAAAAAGTGAAGATGTGTCGTTCTTTAATCCTTTGAGAACTAAAGGCGACTCAAGCGCGTCAAAAATATTATGTCAATTTTGCTTCAAAAAATGTTAAAAAGTCTTCATTTCCTGGGCACATTCGGAATTAGCATGAAATGCATTTAAAGGAGATGGAACAAAGCATATATGCCTTGTTGGTGTTATAGATGGACTTTCCGAATCACCTGCAAACATTTGGAAGGCCACCTCTAAAACACTGAATTATTGTGTTACAAAAAATAAAATGGGCCAGGGTCCCCAAAGGGTTTTAAACACAAACTTCTTAACCATTTAACCGCTTGTAAATGCCAATTAACATGTTTTCTAAACTCTTCTTGACAAAGACTTCAGGTTTTCTGGCAATTAAAATTGTTCTTTAGAAAACAATAAGACTCAATAGTAAAACTCCATATATCCTTTTTTATAAAACAAAGATTCAATATAATGATCTTCTAAGTAGAACCACTATAATTTGTTCCAAACTGAACAAGCAAGGGTGAAGTTGAATCGTTCTTGAACCCGCAAATTTTTAAATGTCCGCAACCC
The DNA here is from genome assembly GCA_023653785.1 of Ophioderma brevispina. NCBI lineage: Eukaryota > Metazoa > Echinodermata > Ophiuroidea > Amphilepidida > Ophiodermatidae > Ophioderma > Ophioderma brevispina. Next base: position 24,402 of record JAMKCH010085309.1, read on the forward strand.
GCAATTGAAATTGTTTTCTAAAAATAATTTACTCGCATCGCAATTGGCGTGTTTTCTAAACACTAACAAGGGTGATTGAAATGGTTGGTTAATTAAAAGGATATCCTTCTTAAAATAAAATCATATGTAAACATAAACTGACAAATTATCTCCCCACTTGCAATAAAGAAAAAATGATGGCAGCCCAAATATGAGATGAGGGCGTGATCCGCCGTTTAAGAGATCATCATGTATACAATGCATCTGGTGGGTATATGACACTACCCTAAATCTTGCATAGGAAGCATTTGTGGCTAACTCTCTATGCCTGGATTTGACTTATGAATTGGTTGCTAAGCAACGACTAAATTCTAAATACACTGTCTCAATATGTGAATACGAACGAGCAATGAGACATCTATTCCTTAATCCCGGAGTTCGCAGTGGAAAAATACTGAATTTATAAAATACATGTAGTAGGCTAATCTTGATTCCCGCGAGATGCGCAGTGGAATTTTGACAAATTGTAAGTTGAACAAAGTATATCTTAAAATATATTGTCTCATTAGCACTTAAGTTGAATACGAGGTGCGAGCCAAGCGCGACCTCCTAACCTTGTGATTCCCGCGAGATGCGCAGTTGGAATAAGTGATTACATCTTTATAAAAAAACATGTAGTAGGCTCTTCTACACCTGATTCCCGCGAGATGCGCGTGGAATAACTGAATTAAAACTTATAAAACAAGTAGTAGCTATAACTTATTCCCGCGAGATGCGCAGTGGAATTTCATCAACATTTAGCAAATAACAAACTGATGATATTTCATAAATTACACTGTATGTCTCAATAAGTTGTATACGAACGATCAAATGAGACTTCTATCCTAAGATTCCCGCGAGATCCGCCGTGGAATAATGATCTTTTTATACAAAATGAGATAGGGGATAAAAGCTGATTCCCGCGAGAAACGCAGTGGAATTCCATCAATATTAAAAAAATGCAACATAACAGTATGTGACTTTTAAAACTTTATTCCCGTGAGTACACAGTGGAATGCCCATAGTATTAATTGTTATAGGATGGGCAAATAAAATCTTAACCTATTGACAGTCGAATAAAATGTCTAAATTACCCCACAGGGAGAGGAGGGTGGGTTTTACTATCAAGTTATGACAATGAAATAAGTAACTGCCAACACAAAGAATAAAGATCTGCATGAACGCGGATCAACGCATTGTGAGGATAAGGAAAAACACCAGACTGAAAACCCCGCGAAAACGAGGTGCACATGATTGGCTGCCATTTACAATGGAATCTACCGGAGGTCAGCGCGCACCAACAAAAGAGATGACAACAAAGCCAATAATGAGGGGCGGCACGGTTGAGATAATTTGGGGTTATACTTCGGACTGAGCTGAAGTTATAACCCTTATTATTGAAACGTTCTTTAATCCTTAGCAGTTTTCTTAACAGCAAGCAAGGGTGAAGATGAATTGATCATTTCTCAACCGCCATTTAAAATATTTTCTAAACATAATTAACTCGAGCGCAATTATGATCCTACAAAACTCAATTTTAATCCCTCCTTTAGGAAAACAAAATTAATTTAATGATCTTCTACGTCGACCCACTCCTCAATGTTGCCAAAACAAGCAAGGATGAAATGAATTGTTCTTTAACTTTAACACGCAATTAAAAATGTTTTCTAAAAAGTATGTTTCAGTATGTAACACCCAAATTTATGTTATTATAACATTTGTCCAAATGTTAAAAGTTAAATTTTTAAACAAAATCTTCTTAACATTGAAACATGTTTTGTAAACGCAATTAACGTGTTGTCTACACTCTTTCTGACAAAGTTACCAGGCTTTCTAGTCAAAATTTAGAATATATGGAACAAAAGTTAAATTTAATGATCCTTCAAGGTTGAATCAATCCTAACGTGTTTCCAAAACAAGCAAGGGGTGAAGTTGAATCGTTATATTAACCCAAAATTAAATGTTTTCTAAACATAATTTTACGCGCATCGCAGTTGAAGTTGATCGTTCTTTAACCCGCAAATTCAAAATATTTTCTAAAAAAAATAATTTACCAGCATCGTAAACTCATTATTATTATCTTCCTTTAGAAAACAAAGTTTCCAGATGTTTAGTCAAAATTATAATATTTGAACCCGTTCTTGAGAAAAAAAATACTCAATCATGCATAAACACACAAGGGTGAAGTTTAAAAAACAAAGATTCAATTTAAGGAGCCTTCTAAGTAGAATCATTCTTAGTTTTCGAAAACAAGCAAGGGTGAAATTGAATCGTTCTTTAACCGCAAATAAAATGTGTTAACAAGGGAGATGGGTCGTCTTTTTTAAAAGATATCCTTCGTTATAAAACCGTCTGTAAAACACAAAATGCAAAATGACATGTTTTTAATACTATTGAGCATGTTTTCTAATGTACACAGCAATTAAGTGTGGAGTTGAATCGTCGTTTAACCGCAATGAAAATGTTTCTAAACATAATTTACTGATCGCAATTTGACAGGTTTTCTAAAAACCAATAAACGGTGACGATGAAGATGGGCGTTCTTTAAAGAATCCTTCTTAATTATAAACCATATGTATCACAAAACTGTAGATATTGAACGCGTTTGGTAAACATTGAGCAGTTTTCTAAACAAAGTGAAGATGGGCGTTTCAAAGACTCAATTTCAATTATACTCTAGTAATCATCTTACGTGTTTCCAAAACTAGCAAGAGGGGATTCTTTAGCCGTAAATAAAGGTTTACAAGGGTATAAAGAGTAGGTCGGTCTTTCAAGATATCCTTTACGCATATAAACAATTGATGTAATCACTTACTGTACATATATTGAACGTTTTGTAAAACATTGAGCATGCTTTAAACAGACAATGGTGAGATGGGTGAAGTTGAATCTTTCTTGATACCTGCCAATAATAAAATTTTACATGGTGAAGATGGGTCGTTCTTTAAAAGTAAGCCTTCTTAATATAATCAAATGAAACAAAAAGGCAAATATAAACACAGGTTTTAAACAGTTAGCATGTTTCTAAACAGCAAGCAAGGGTAAGTTGAAGCGGCTTTAAACCCGCAATTAAAATGTTTCTAAACATTATTTACTGGCATCGCAATTGACATGTTTTCTAAAAACCAATAAAGGTAAGATGCGTCGTTCTTTAAAGATATCTTTCTTAATAAATATAAATCATATGTATCACACAAACTGTATATTTGAACATGTTTTGTATAACATTAATTTCACTAAACAAAGGTGAAGATGTGTCGTTCTTCAAAGACTCAATTCAATGATCTTTCTAAGTTGATCATTCTTAACGTGTTTCCAAAACTAGCAAGGGTGGATGAAGTTCTTTAACCCGTAAGTAAACTTTACAAGGGTAAAAGAGGGCGTTCTTTAAAAATATCCTTCTAAATTAAACCATTATGTAATCACACACTGTAATAATTGAACACGTTTTTGTAAAAAATTGAGCATGTGTTTAACAAGGGTGAAGATGGGTGAGTTGAATCGTTCTTATAACCTGCAAATAAAATGTTGACTTTACATGGTGAAGATGGTTCATTCTGTTAAAGTATCTTCTTAATATAAATCGTATGTAAAACAAACGGCAATATTAAACAGGTTTTTAAAACATTTAGCATGGTTTTTTAAACAGCAAGCAAGGGTGAAGTGGAATCGTTCTTTAACCCACAATTAAAATGTTCTAAACATAATTAATGGCATCGCAATTGACATGTTTTTAAAAACCAATAAAGTGATGAGAGGGGTAGTTCTTTAAAGATATCTTCTTAATCTAAATTCATATGTAATCAGCAAAACTGCAATGATTGAATGAACATGTGTGTAACATTGAGATGTTTTTAAACAAAGGTGCGAGGGTCGTTCTTCAAAGACTCAATTCAATGATCCTTCTTCTAAGTTGAATCATCTTAACGTGTTCCAAAACTACAAGGGTGAAGTTCTTTAACCGTAAAAAACTGTTACAAGGTAAGATGGGTCGTTCTTTAAAAAAAAAATATCCTTCTAAATATAAAACATTATGTATCACACACTGTATTATATATTGAACAACGTTTTGTAAACATGAGCATGTTGTTTTAAAAAGGGTTGAAGATGGGTGAAGTTGAATCGTTCTTTAACATGCAAATAAAATGTTTACATGGTGAAGATGGGTTTTCTTTTAAAGTAATCCTTCGTAATATAAATCATATGTAAACACAAACGGCAAATATTAAACAGGTTTTTAAACATTAGAATATGTTTTCTAAAACAGCAAAGCAAGGATGAAGTTGAATCGTTTTTAACCCCGGCAATTTAAAATGTTCTAAAATAATTACTGGATTCGCAATTGACATACATAACCAGACTGAATAAAACACACAAGTGTGAAGGTAAAACAAGATTCAATTTAATGATTCCTTCTAAGTTGAACAGTCTTGAAGTGTTCAATGATACTTTGTAGTTGCAATCATTATTAACGTGTTAGGATATTTGGAATTGTTCTTTAGAAAAACAAAATCAAATTATCCTTACAACAAAAAATACATTTATTATCCTTAGAAATAAAGATTATTGTTCCTTCTAAGGGATCATTCTAACGTGTTTCCAAAACAATTCAAGGGTGAAGTTTGAAGCGTTCTTGAACCAGCAATTAAAATGTCTTTAACCATCTTTACTGCATCGCAGTGAATCGTTCTCAACCGCCAATAAAAATATTTTCTAAACATAATTACTCGAACGTAAACTCCATTATTATCCTTTTAGAAAAAACATATGATTCAATTTTAATTACCTTCTAAGTTGTTGCCTACAAAATATGGAGTTCGCGCTGTCGCCGCATCCGCTTTTTTAATTCGCGCTGTCGCGTGCCATCATTCTTATTTGTGTTTCCAAACAAGCAAGGTTGAAGTTGAATCGTTCCTTAACTTTGCAAGGGGTTCAAGGTTGATGAGGTCATGAAATGCCACCTCTAACTTGTTTTCTGAAAAGTTGAGTCATGCTTCAACGCAAACTTATAAAGGTCCATGGCCCGATCACTAATAGCCTCGTCCCCGAAGCCCCGGATTTTACCGGGAAGGAAGTGGTCCATCAAAAATTTGGTAAGCAGAAGGAAAGCGACTATTTTCTCATGTACCTGTGAAATCTTAGGGCAAAAGATATTTGGTTGGTAGTTATGAGCGAAATGGGCCCATTTTGGTCGACCAATAAATTTTACACAGTACACTCTATGGGGGACTTACAAAGCAAGTTCTTAGCCTCTCACAGCAAACGGATGAATTGAAATATCGCCATGAAACTTTACAGATGTGTTTTGGAGTGAAGGTCAATCGATCAAGATGAAAACTTCATCAAATCCCGTATATCGGGCCATCCCCTTAACCAATAACGGTGAAGATGGTCGTTTAAAGATATCCCTCTTAATGCAAAACATATGTAAGATAAACTGTAGATATTGAACAAGTTTGTAAACATGGAGAAAAATTTTCTAAATAAGGGTGAACTCGAATGGGCGTTCTTCAAAGATTCAATTCGCCGAAGTCTAAATAGCTCAAGATTTAAACTTTATATTATTAAATCGGGCCATCCCCCTTTAATCCCCAAGATGCAAAAGTAATGATAATATTGTGATGTAGAGCCCCACATACAACCTGAATAGCGGAATAAGCATACGGCAGCATTTGTGAATACTCATTAATTTACTAACAAACAGCTCTGCTCTTATGATTTATTGCGTTCAGTATGGGGATATTAATCTTTTGGTTATTGAACGTTTTATTTTTTTTTTTAACTGGCACAAGTGTTTTACCATTGAATCGAATGGATAATATCTCCAATTAGTCCTAGTCGTAAACTTGTAACCAGGGGCTAGAAATCCGCGCTGGTGCCGCTGTCGCCGCGGTTGCCGGTAAAATGTGAAGCTTAGCGCTGTCACGCATCAAATTCAAGGTCCAGCTTTCACGCGTCGAGCAAGTTCCATCCTTTCATAAAACGGTGAAATTCGCGCTGGAAGGGTTCCAACCCCTTTTAGTCCTTCCTCTGATCAAATGGACCCAGGTTGTTTTAGACCTACTACCATTCGCGCTGTTGCCGATGTCACCGGCTGTCCTCTGCAAAAGTGAAGCTTCGCGCTCGATGCAGATCGACTTTTTAAACAGGGTAGGGGGGGGGTTACAAATCCCCTTCAATAGTCTTTTGATAAAAAAATGGCACTCAACGGGCTAGAACAAAAAATATTAGCGACTGTTGCCTGTCGCCGCTGTTTTAAAAGATACAATTTCGCACTGATGCCGCATCATCCAGACTTTTAAAACAGGTTAGAGGTAGGGGGCAAAAACCCTTCCTTAGTCTTGATAAATACATCAACAAGCAAATCATTATGATGGTTGCCGATGTCGCGCGGTCTTGTCTGCCTGTAAAATCGGTGAGCTTGCGCGTCGCCGCTGCCCCAATTTTAAACAGGGAGGGGGGGGGTCCAAACCCCTTCCTTAGTCTTTTGATACAAAATGACTCAAGGCTAGAACACAATCATTAGCGCTGTTGCCGCTGTCGGCCTACAAAATCTGGAGCTTCGGAGCTGTCGCCGCATCGACTTTTTAAAATGATTACAATTTCGCGCTGATCGCATGACTTTTTAACAGGTAGAGGTAGGGGGCAAAAACCCCTTCTTGTCCCTGATAAAATGAATAAAACAACATCATGCTCGCTGTTGCCGCTGATCGCCGTGTTGGCCTGTAAATCGGAGATTCGCGCTGTCGCCGTGCCCAATTTCTAACAGGAGGAGGGGGGGTCCAACCCCCTTCTTAGTCTTTTGATACCAAAATGACCTTAACGGCTAGAAAACAATCATTAGCCTGTTGCCGCTGCGCGCTGTGCTACCAAAAGCTGGAGCTTCGACGCGTGTCGCCGCATCCGACTTTTTTAAAAGGTCCAACTTTCGCGCTTGTCGCCGCTGCAATTTTTAAATAGGTAGAGGTGGGGGGTCCAAATTAAGCCCTTCCGTAGTCCTCTGATAAAATTGAATCAATGGACCAGAACAACAATCATTCACGCTGTTGCCCTGACGCCGCTGTTGCCTGTAACATATGGAGCTTCGCGCTGTCGCCGCTGCCAACTTTTTATACAGGAGGAAGGGTGAGGGGGAGTCAAAACCCCCTAGTCTTTGATACAAAATGACTCAAGGGACTAGAACAATTTAGCAATCTTAGCGTGTTGCGTGTCTCCTGGCTGTGCCTATTAAAATCTGGAGCTTCGCCACTGTCGCGAATTCGACTTTTTAAAAGTTCCAATTTCGCGCTGTCACCGCTGCCAACTTTTCATATAAAGGGTGAAGATTCGCGCTCTGCTGTGTCGCCGCTGCCCAATTCTTAAAAGTAGAGGTGGGGGGTCCAAACCCCCTTTCTTAGTCCTTGTACAAAATGACTCAACGGGCTATAACAACGCAACACGATCACAATGTGTGAAAAAATCTTCATGTGTCAATTGGAAACTCACCAAAGGGTCAATACTATAAGTTGTAAAGAAATATAATTAAGATTAAAAAATATTCTAAAAATGTTGCAATATAAATATCCGGTTGGTTAATTAATTCATTGCAATATTTTCGAGAGTAGGACTCCTACTACTAAGGTAGACTAGAAGTTTGCGGCAGTATTTAGGTTTTACCGCCACCGCGTCGAAACACACTCGCGATAAAACACCAGCTAACACCCATTTTCAACAGCCATGTATGGTCATGCACATGCCACTAACTATACTCTTTGTCAAAATAACTTTACAAGAACAAGAGTACTTTACCGGTGGTGCGCGTAACATGTGAGCTGCGATCGACTGCAAAGCCCGCCCCTTCTGGGTTTGTCGCGCGCGTACGGCTTGTAAAAGGGATTTTGATTCAAACAATTCTAGCAATCGCGCTTGTCGCCGATGCCTATACTCTTTGTCAAATACCCTTTACAAGATAAGGCGTACTTTAAGCATGATGCGTAAATGCGATCGTGCGATCTACTGCTAAGCCCGCCCCTTCTGGATGATGCGCGCGTACCTCTTGTAAAAGGTATTTTGGATAAATTACTATAGTTTGTAAACAAGGTTTTTGTTGTTTTGTAGCTTCGCGCTGTCGCTCTATGGTAGGGGTATCAAAACTAAAGGTCTCCCAATCATGGAATAATAAAAACTATCAAATGGCTCAAAATGAATTACTGCAATCATGATTATTAATTACGAACGATGGCTCCTGGCTATGGCTCAATCACTGTTTCATGAAAAAACTAATATAAGTAAACTCCAGTCTTGATGATTCTGGATCAGGGGATTTCCAAGGCCAGCAAACTCCAGGCAAGAAATGAAACGCGTTGATTTTCAGAATTCGGGTTATATGACCACCACTCGCAAGTTAATTTTTCCACGGACTATGCCAGAAATATAAAACCTAAACACCTTACCATATTGTAGATGAAGCACCAAACGATCGAAGCAGGTTCACCCTCTTTCATCAACAATCAGGGTTTTTCTGGGACTCCAGCGTCCTAGCGTGAGGTCAATCAACAAAACATGATGATATGTCCTCTAGCGCAAGTGCATTTGGATCGTGTATGTACCACACGAATGATTGAAATAATATGAAAATGTGGAAGAGTCTATTTTAATTATGTCGGCGTCTTCAGTTTCTTCCACACATTTGTTTCCAAATCTAGTATCAGATTCTTATCCACAACGAAGAATGTAATTGTTAAAGCGCGATTGATTTCAGCCCAAACGGTGAAATGCATATGACCCGCCCGTTACCCGCCATGACTGAGTATGGTGGGTATATGTGTCGAAAACGTGCGCTCCCTAGAGCGCTCCCGAAAAAAAGGAGAGCTCCAAGGAGGCTGGTCACCGGGAGCGCCTCCTTGGAGAGCGCTCCTTTTTCGGAGCGCTCTAGGGAAGCGCTCTGGTGGACTCTTTTCGGGGATGTGTAAACCAATCAAAATTGTTCTCTCATGCTCGATTCACCTCATTATTTGGGTTCAAGTTATTTTTTAAATGCCGCCAGATTAAGATTTTGACAGTTGCAGTGATTTACGAGTGAATTTTACCGCCAGCAAGGAGCCATTCAACCAACGATCGAGGAACATGTTTGCACGTTGGCGGAATTGATAAACTGATGAATAAACGGTTATAGGTGTTTTGCTGTTTATTTCGTTTTTGTGAACTTAGTAGAGCAAAATTTTAGGTGTTCAGCAATCTCAACTTGTTGATGAGGCATAGAAAGACGATAGGCATAGGCGTAGGCCTACATTCTAACTTTGACGACAAACCATTGAAAAAGCAACGTTGAAAAGTTAGCTGATGATCATGAGTAAGTATACTACTGATCTATTGTCAGTTTCAAGCTTTATTTATGTTCATACGTGTATTAGTATATAAACATATTTGCCATAGATCTGCTCTATCTTAGTTACTGTGCACCAATCCTGTATATCCCGCACATGCTGATATTATAATAGAAGGGAGGCACTTTAAGACTCTCCTTATCCTTCTTTTCCGGGTATTGACTAGTTTTAGTTTCCACATGGGAAATTTGAGGGGCATTTTTTGAATTGAACTGGAATTTTGACCTGGACAATACACCAAAAATTTGTACACAATATCGGATATCCGATATGTAATTATAAGCTTACACATACAGTCGAAGAATAGGGCTTTGCAACACACATAATGATGCTTCAAAAAAGAAAACCACATCGGAATGCAACTGAAACTGGGAGGAGACATGCTTTTTGTGGCTGCCAGTGTAGTCATTAATGTAAAAAATAACTTAGTAAACATTGGAATGTTAGTTTAATTACGATTCTTGCAAAATTCACCAGATTTTTAAAAAGCCTGCGCGACTTCAAGGGACTGTCACCCTAATTCTTTTCCGCTATAGGGGCATGATGAGTCTTGAGAGCATGTGGCACGCAAGGCAAAAAAAAAAAAAATCACCCAAATTTTCTATGAAATTTTAAGTCAAACAGCAGAGGAAATGAATTCTATAATGGACCTGCGGTGAATGAACGTATTCAAGTCAATATAAATCGTAGTAATTTTAAATTACTGTACTTTATGTGGGGTCATGGGGCTCTACAGGAGGTTTCTCATATCATCAACCTTGTCAACTAGTATCTGCCTAGATGAGAGCACTTTGTCCCTCCTTAATTTATGCAGGCTGGGTCCTGATCCTTTCCAAAAAAAAGAGAGAAGTTGGACCAGTGGCTTAACGGGCCTGCCCGTCTGATGGGGCCAAATTTACCCGTTGGATTTTCCCTCTCGGGGGTCAAAAAGGTCATTGTTTCCCGGTAAGAGGGCTAAAAAACGGCTGATTTGCATGATTTTTGCAAATTGTTTCCCGGCCAAAGTCGTTGGGGGGGGGGGGGGGCAGCAATGGGCCCCCCTGCCCCCCCCCCCCCCCTCCTTATGCATTATGTAACACACTGATACCTACAGTGTTAAAAAATACTTGAAAAAGCTGGCCCAAAAAGTAGAGCATCTGCCCGGCAGCCCGGAGCATTTGATGATAGTCACCAAAGTAATAGGAAAGGGGTTTACATGTACGGTACAAAAAAGGCTCACCTCTGAATGGTGCACTCCCTGTATCTGAATTTCATCATTGAAGCTGAGACTCGTTGCAAGAGGGCATTTGTATGTCGCAGAGTTTCAGCTTCCAAATCCCTTTATTTTTATTTTAAAGATACAAGCTAAAAATACACCGAGTTCTGGAATTTATACACAGTTATAGGTATAGGCAGTAAGTACTGATACACATAAATTCTAAAATCAAAAACGGCTTTACAGATTTTGATGTGAATTTGAAACTTGGAAAGCTATAACTATTATGTGATATTCTTCATTATTTATGATAAAAAGTTACCTATACCCGTATAATCCTAATTAGCGCCGGGCGCTTAAGTCAGCCATTCAGGGGGGGGGGCATTATTAAATGATCAAATGAATGAAAGTCAAAAATGGATATTTCCCACATCAGCATAAAAAATGCAGTTTATCGGAAGTCAAAATTATCATCCGAAGCCAGAAGTTGTAACTTTATTTTGATTTTTTGAAGAAGTTAGTTGTACCCGGGACAATAAAAAAGGGGGTGCTTAGACAGGAGCTCACTTTGTAACATCCGTTAGGGGGCGCTTATAGGTGAGGGGCCCGCTCTTATTAGGAAAGAATATGCGTACATCAAAAATCGAACATGCCACCTTTAATTCAGAATGTATAATTGTTGACAGATATAAATCTTAATCAAGTTGTGAAGTAAAACACCTTTTAATGGGGGCACTTAAAATGTAGTATAAAAATTTGGTTGTAACGGGTAGTTTCTGTAATGTGTATATTTGAAGGGGGGTTGTGATTCATGGGTTCTGAGATCATTTTAAAGAAAAACAAGAGTGAGTCTCCATCACACGAACATAATAAATCCAAAATATCAGCTTACAGACTTCCATAATTTTTACGGGCAAAACCGAAACATCCTGTAAGCTAAAATTTCGGTATAATTTTATATTGGTGTCATGGTAGCTCAGTTCGAGGGCTGACGGCCTGAGGATAGTAAAGAATGTAGGAGTTTTTTCAGTTCTTTACTTCGTGCCAATTTTATGGTCACTAAGCATCCTAAAAACGAAAATAATTGATTCATATGTTATTATAATATAAATCAAGAAAAGGCGAGGGATGTCCAGCTACCTTGAAGAACGAGTGTTAGTTTTGCTCAACAGTTTTGGTCCTTTCATTACTACTGTGAACAGGGAAGTGAGACAGATCCACAGAAGTATCGGATGCGTCTGGGATCCATTTTATTTCATGTGGCCTTTCAGCCTCCGCGATAAACTTAACTTCAGCCTCTGTGCTATCCAATGGTAATATCTACAATGCTATATAATAGATAATAATAATTATTTGGAATTACACTTTTAAAACAGTTGGCACTCGTTCTTGGCAGTGCATCCAACAAATACACGAGGAACACATACAAAACATATTACAGAGTTAAACAAAAACAGAGCTAAGTCTGATACACATGTTGGCCCGGTACACTGTAAAAAAACAGCGTTCAGAAAGTGAAGCAAGGTAGGGCTTAGAGGGTCAATGCCCAGCAACAAACACGCCTTGCGCCCAAGAAACCAAACACAGTGGCGTCAGAAACCAAAAAATCGTGCGTTCAGAAAAAACAGCTAGTGCTCAGAGATTGAAATGTTTAGAGATTAAACGTTTAGAAGCGTTTAATCTGCCAAGAACATGTAAGCAAACATCCCATACACCTAACCGTTCAACTCCCAAACCCCAAAGTTCAATTTCCAAAACACTCACGCGCCAATTTCCAGACACAAAGGCGAGTTCAATCGCCAAGAACACTAACCCTCCAAACACCACCCCCCCATCCACTCTAAAACAAGTTTAGAGTGGACGGTTATAGCAAATTAAAAATATAAAAAGCTTGCAAAAGAAGTACGAACAGCAAAAATTAAATAAATTCAACAGCAACGTAGAACGAGATAGGAAACTGAATGGTATAGATGTGGTATTATGATATTTCCGAGAAAATTAGGATGATCAGCTGATTCAGACCTCAGTTTCGCAAGCACGTTTAGCGTAGGTTTTGCAAATGTATCAAAAATACTTTGTAGATAATAGAATCGATATTAACATATGTACACGGGATGCCGCCTAGGGTAAGGTAGAGTTTGGTATCTACCTTACTGAGGAGAACCAACTCCCAAAAACATCCAAACATTGATGATAGTAAGACATTTCAAGATTTTTATTATTATCTATCCTTAATATCTTTAGCGCATCACACATGAATAAAAAGTGTTTTTACGTCCTCAATTCCATTATGACAAAGGGTACAAGTACCATTATGGTACAGTAGCCCACTTGCTGGGGGGAACACTCTACGTTCTAATGGTGAGCAGTATTGGAACGGGAGTTGAATTTGAGAATGAACCATAAAAATCTGTCTTATCGAGCAGGTAGTTTTCGAGTCCTGGGCAATCCTGAAGACCATATAATATTAAGGGCGTACGACTTTTGAAAAGGCCTTACATGTACATCAATCATGAAAAATTTGTGGTTGCAAAGACTGAGTGTGGAGGCACAGTGGAGGTTTTGCGGTCCTCTCCGTGGCGCGCATGCAGGATAGAATCCAATTCAATTTGCCAAAAAACTGTCTGAATGCTATATAAAAATCTATAACGCAAATGTGAAAAATCACGGTCAACCAAACAAGAGCATGGGTTAAGCACAATAATGAGGACATCGAGCATAGTCATGTTAATAACACATGAAAATACTGGGCTCTAATGTGTTATGTAAAGTAGCTATTGGGACCCAATATAGAAGAGCGTTCATTGGTTTAGACCAGACCGCTAGATGGAAAGTCCAGCCAATCACATTGTTGATCATCTCGTATTTCACAATGCGTAGTTAAACGGAGTCGTACAGTGCACTTGCGTGGAAAAGCACGGGGCTGTTCGAATGTTGAAGTGGTAATACTTGTGTATTGTATCTATTTTTTCTACTAAAATAAACACAGGTATAGGTTATATTTATTCACTTCAAATTATTAGTTAATGTATATCAGATGATAACAAATGTGGAAAAAATATTATCTTCTAGCGAAACAAAATAAGATGTTTTATACTATACTATTACTCGATTACCGATTGACACTGGACTAGACCCGCTAAAGTATTCTCGAATTATATTGGTTAATACTTAGTTCCCCTCGAATCTTTTCGGGCTGGTTATAAGATACGGTATTCATTTTTTCAACGCCTGTGATGGTTCGAAATTTATAACAATATAGCCGAGGCTGAAAGGCAACATGAAAGAAAATGGAACCAAAGCGCAACAGTAACAGTAGTAATAATGAAGAAGCCGAAAATTGACAAGTTTCTGGCTCACATGTTGAGCTAAAAATAAGCAACGTTTTTCTTCAAAGGTAGCCGGACATGGCATTTTTGTGATTTATATTGGAAACATAGTGAATCAGTGATTTGTTTTAGGATGCATATAGCGTACCAGGAAACAAAGGGGAAAAAAACCTACCGTATTCGTCCTAATTAGTTGCCCGGGTGCTTAAGTCAGTAATTTGCAGGGGGTGCTTATTGAAATGATCAAATGAAAGTCAAAATTGGGAATTTACTCACATTTAAGCTGTTTATTGAAAGTCAAAAGCATCATAAACCTAAGCCATAAGTGTTATATGGTAATATTACTTCAATTTTTGACCCAATTTAGTTGTACAGGCACACTGAAAAGGGGCGCTTGGATAGTAGTCACTTGAAATATTATGTAGGGGGCGGTTATTAGGGGAGGGGCGCTAATTAGGACGAATATGGTACATTATTTACTATCCTCAGGCCTTCAGCCTCGAACCGAGGCTATTGTCATGGTAGACTATGCTCATAGTCCTTTTTTTAATTCCTTTCATTAATTTACAGTGGCAAATTTAACCCTCTAATTGACCTGAAATTGACTATTTTAATTATGGCATTGTTTTTTTTTTGTCATTTTCATTGTTTTCAAATAATTTCCAGCAAAGATTCAAATCCAATGCCTGATTCTGAAAATACTGATAAGCCAAATATGGAAAGTAATAATATTTTGCCTCTAGTGTAAACTTTTGCACATATAGGCAAGGCATAACAGATGAAATATTTTTTGAAATAAGTTTGTTCTTATGAAATCAAAGTTACTTAGTAGAATGAATAACAATAATTTTTCCTTTATGGTGGTCGAGATATAATATTGAAAACCTTGTGACCTCCTTTTGACCAGATCGGACTCTCTACCGATTGACCTAATGAAGCAAGTTGGTATCAAAGTTGGTATTAAATTACTATTATTTCTCCAGCTTCTCTAGTAACAAGCATAAATAATTATTAATTCTATCGAATTAAGTATGAAATCAAAAGTTAAATGAATGGCAATCATTAATCATTTCCTTGTGGTGGCCAAGAAATGAAAAAAGAAACTCATGTCATTGACAGTGAATTGAAAGCTATTGAAACCAACAACCTGCTGTTGACCAAATGACAGGAAGCAAGTAACATGTTAACTGGGTTTACCACTGCCCACCCAGTAAATTAATGTTGCCCATTGCAAACACAGTAAATTATTTTGCCAATACAATAAATTATAGTACGGTATTTAAAAAAAAATAAAATTATAAAATTATCCAAATCATTAGGTTTGCCAGCATTATTTGAAAACGTTTACAAATCTTTCTTCTCAGCATAGCACTATGTGCATCTAAAATTACCTCCCAAAATTAATATAATAAATTAAATAATTACACTGATACATATCACATACCTTTGCAAATATTCCTACTCAAACATTTCAAATTCATATTGAATCAATCTCCCTATATTTGATATGCAAAAAATACCAAGGTGCCCACTCAGTAAATTTAAAAGTGGTGACTGGGTGGGAAAAAAACTAGCAGTTGCCCACACACAGTAAATTATTCTTATTCACTTCACTGCCAAATCAGGCGCTTTACCAACTGAACTAATGAGGTAATTCAAGCTAGTATCAAGGCGTTAGAAATAGATCTTTAGGCCCATGACTAAAACTCCTGGTAGTTCTCCTGTTTCTTGTTTTTTTGTGATTCTAGCTACCTCGATAACCCAGAGGGGGACAGTTCCCCTGCAATTATACACATGATACAAAATCACGATTAAGAAAAATGTCAAAAGCAAATAAGGGCAGGCAGTTAGTAAAGAAAAAATGTTTGGGTAAATAAGCAGACACCTACCAAGATGAATTTTTCCTGCTCCCTTTCGCTTGTGAAATTTGTTTACACATTTCATCTTTCAAGTCAACCCCCCTGTGAAAATGTTCCTTTGATCCTGAAAATATTGCCTGATGAACTCATGTACTTGTTCAACTTTTGTTATTCAAGTCATAGTAGAGTACATTTTTTGCAACTACATCTATTTAAGCACTGACATGCCTATTGATGAGTCTGATGCACCACCCTCGTTGAAGTTGCAAATTAAATTAGGTTAAGAATTAGTTGTGAACTATATTAAGCAATATTTGCACATTTTTTGAAGCGCGCCCCAAATTTTTAAAAATTATATATTTGCACAGTTAAGGTTGGTAATTGTTAGGAAACTATACTACAAACGAGACTGCTAAAAAATGTGTATTTAGCACAATATAAGCGATTTTGTAATCTAGAATTGGACCATGATGACGATTACGCAGAGCTGGAATGCTACGTTTATGTCCGTCCTATGATTGGAAATAGTGCCCACCTCGAGAAAATAACCTCTAACTTGACTACTTGCCAGAACCAATAAAACTACTAATTATGGATGAGCGTAGACAGTACATGGGCCAATATTTTCAGGCTATTTCACAGTGGAAGACGTTTTTACAGCAGCCGTTGAATTATTATCGGGTGTCCCGGATCATAATTATTCTAGTACAACATTCCTTCGTTAGTGTGTACCACATAGACATTTTCGAGCTTAACCACTCACGGGTATAGTTTATAGCCAGTTACCAATGCAACGTGTTAAAATCTCAAATTTTGAAAAATTGGGTTGTGCGCCCTTCTGAAAAAAATGTTGCTAATATTGCTTTAATTTCCCATGCAGCAATTGGCTCCCGTATTAATGGCAAAAAAGTGCAATTATGTGGTTGTTTTTTTTACAGTCTTAGTTCAATCCTGAAGAAGTGTAGATTCAGCTGTCCTTAAAATGACGAATGTAAACAGTAAGTCTTAACTTTTAACATATATTAATATGCATGACACTATAATAGATTCAAGGCACCTAGTACTTTTCTGAAGGTACACGTATTGAGCATTGAGGGGATGTGTCATTGGTGAAAATAAACATTGCACTGATTTCATGTACTGAAATATGTAGCCTGATTAATTAGCAAGGGGAAATCATACGTAAAGAAAGCATTCACATCAACGTGAAACTATAGCTGAAAAGGTTATCTCAAAACATTCTAATAGCAGTCACTTGAATGGTATTTAATGTAACAGGTTAGTTGAATGTCATTGAGAGTGCCTGTGTTTTGTATCTAAGAGGAAACACAAAAGTGTCTTGTCTTGTCTTTATGTATAGATGATGTAAACATGAAAGGTCAGATTAAAGGGAATTTCAGAGATTTTGTGGAAATCATGCCCTCAATTTGATAAAGCCAGATTTTGGCATGTACACATAGCCTACCGTATTCATCCTAATTAATGCCCCATCCCTGATAAGCGCCCCCTACAGTATATTATAAGTGACTGCTGTCCAAGCGCCCCCTTTTCAGTGTGCCTTGACAACTATATTTGGTCAAATATTGGAAGTACAATTACCTTTAGCTTAGGATTATGATGATTATGACTTCCAATAAAGTGCTGGAATGTGAATAAATTCCCAACTTTGACTTTCATTTGATCATTTTAATAAGCGCCCCCTGAAAATGACTGACGTAAGTGCCCAGGGCGCTAATTAGGATGAATACGGTACCTCCAAATTAACAAATACCTTGAAGAAATTAGGCAACAATCTTTATGTCCTTAAACCAGTAGAATGATCTTTATCTTCTTTGCTTTAGCCAAGAAAGAGGGATATATTACGATAGTGTATTCCTTCTGTGTGGTGTATGTATGTATGTATGTATGTATGTATGTATGTATGTATGTATGTGTGTATGTATGTATGTATGTATGCATGTATGTATGTATGTATGTATGTATGTATGTATGTATGTATGTATGTATGTATGTATGTATGTATGTAGGTCGTAAGAATCATTAACAATTGATGTACAGTGCAAATATAACATGAAACAAGTGTAAAACAACGTTTCGGGTTTAAACCCTTCTACTGGTGTGGCAAATGGTGGAATGAAATATACAGTGAGATGCACGCAGAGAAATAGTACAAAAGCTGCATAAATATAAAGGCATTAAACACTCCAATAATACACATAAGTGGTTCAAGTGGTATCACAAAAGTGTGAAACACTACAGTCAAGCATGGGGTTGGCCACCAGACCAAATTTAGAAGCAGCAAGATGAGGTGAAAAGTGGAGCTGGGAGCTGCTTTAAAAGCGGTACAATGAGTCAAAATGCAGTCACATGATGAAAAATCACCGTTAAAATGCATCAAATTTGGTATTGAAACCATTGGGTTGCATGGTACCCAGTTTGTGTATCAAGCGATGTTCAGCTTCCAGACGTTGGAGCCTCCACAAAGGATGGCACCAGTAAGTTGACAAGAGGATGAATTAAAATGTATGTATGTATGTATGTATGTATGTGTATGTATGTATGTATGTATGTATGTATGTATGTATGTATGTATGTATGTATGTATGTATGTATGTATGTATGTATGTATGTATGTATGTATGTGTGTGTCTGTCTGTCTGTCTGTCTGTCTGTCTGTATGCATGTATGTATGTATGTATGTATGTATGTACGTATGTACGTATGTACGTATGTACGTATGTACGTATGTGTGTATGTGTGTATGTATGTATGTATGACCTGATGTATGTGTATAACATTTTGGTTAGCTAAAATTTGTTTGGGTCTCATTTGAAAAGTTGAAGTTCAATCGGAACCAAACTTGAGTCATAAATGCAGTATGAACCAAGATTAACAAGGTGGCCCATGGGAAACTGAAATACAAAAATACTCATTAAAGCAATATTAGCACATTTTTTGAAGAGCGCCCCCAACTTTCAAAATTTGATATTTTTGCACAGTTACGTTGGTAAAAAAAAAAAAAAAAAAAATGAAATAGTGCCACCTCGAGAAAATAACCTCTAACTTGGCTTGCCTGAACTATTAAAACAACTAATGGATGAGCGTAGACACGTACATGGCGCTATTTCCCGGCTATTTCACATTGGAAGGCCGTTTCCAGCAGCCGTTGTATTATTATCGGGGATCCCCGATAATAATTATTCTAGTACAAAATTCCTTCGTTTGTGACACATAGACATTTTCGAGCTTAACCATTCACAGGTATAGTTTACTAGCCAGTTACCAATGCAAACAAAAATCTCCAAATTTTTGAAAAATTGGGGGCGCTCTTCAAAAAAATGTGCTAATATTGCTTTAAATTAAAATGGAGGTTATGATCACTACCGGATCTCTTAATGTCCCTTTAACTTAAAAAGTGTTTACTGCTTATCACTCTACAAAGATATTTATTTGACGAAGCAAATTCTGGCTCTGCTCCTATAATCAATGCTGCCCAAAATTATTCCTATGGTTTCATGAGGGGTTGAATCTGTTATATTGTGTGTTCTATACAGCTCTGTTTAGCTACTCTGCATCCATTTCTAGATGCAAACTAACAATAGAATAACCATAGGCGGAATGGGATTGACTTAATTCTGACAAAGATTTTTTTGTGTGTCCCAGCAATTCCACTGCACTTTTAACGAAATGTGCTACACTCTCTGACATAGAATGAGACTCGGGCTAAATAATGTTCACCTATTAATGGCCCAATGATGATTTCTGGCTTGCATTTAGAGACTGTGTTCCTTGGTCTATCATGATATACACGTCGTAAACGCAAGCTTGTCTGTAAAAAACACTTAACAAGCCCCTCAACTGTGCTCACTTGTTATGTTGTACAATGTCATATGATTTTATGATACTCAATTGTGAATTAAGCTTTAATTTTGTGTAATACCTATTTAAAGGGTCAAATTGTAAGAAATCACATACAGAATATATAGCCCATATAATTTGGATTTTACATTTTCACTACAGAATTATTTTTTTTAAATCACTTAAGAATTAAAATTTAAAAAAAGACAAAGAAATGAGTCCAGAAACTGTGAATTTCAGTGATTTCTCAGTGACACCTTCATGAGGTTAGTGTTGTTTACCAAGGTCAAAGTCTTCTGATGTTTCAGTTTGAAGGATTGTCTCATTTGAGAAGTTGATGCAAAATAACATACTTGGATTTACATGGGAACCTTCATATTTGAATGATCTCAAATTTTTGCATGTCAAACTATGAGGGGAACTGTTTGTTTGGTTTCAGGATTAGGGGAAGCAGTCGGGAGGCTGGCAACATTGACCAGCAGCATTGCTGATACAACCAGGAGGTATCGTAATACCAATGCGAGTGTGGCGTCATTCTCGGGGGCAAATTTCCCAATTTTGCCCCCGGCTACTTCAGCCTCTTCAGTTTCAGGAAGGCCAAGCATACCAGCGATGGCTGCTGGTGTGCGTATAATATGTACCCCCCAACCCGCGCCTAACCAAACTTCATACAGGAGTGTCATCCATGATGTGAAACAGCTTCAGGCAGAAGGCTATGGTAGGTTATTATAAAAGGTAAACTTCCGCTTTTCTTGTTTTTACCTTTTTTTGTTTACTTATGACCAATCACAGCCACAAAGCATTTATATATATATGCCAAGTTCTTCCTGTCTGTGGCATCATGCTTGTCTCTAATTTGGTGCCTTTTGGTACCAAATACGGATTTTAATCCATATTTGGTACCAAAAGGCACCCAAATTAGAGACAAGCATGATGCCACAGACAGGGAAGAACTTGGTACCAAATATGGATTTTAATCCATGATCCTAGATGTGTTGAACAGTGTATAAATTTAAAGAAGACTTTCATGTCAGGTGTTTGCACCAATAACTTCATTTCTTGAATTAAAACTGTGGCTGATGAGACACTTGAGAGATTTCTAATCATTTTATTCGTGCAGCAACATCAGCTGTCTCGTTAATGCAAGATTTTGCAAGGGTCATTCTTTAGACGCTGGCCCATCGTTGAGGTGCCAATGGTCAAAATTGATCAAATTTTAAACATTCTGATATTGCGAAATATACTGTGCCATTTTGCTGGATTAAAAAAAAAAGACCACAGTGACCTCCCTCTGTGACTCATGGTAAAGTCAAACAAATTCACAATGATGTCAAAACATTCTCAGGGACTGGCGCTTTGGTCTTTGACCACAACTAAGTCTAGTTTGGTTCTCTGTCTAATTTTATCTAGGTCTTCTGCCTGGAATGAAGCTGACAACCAAGAGTAATAGTCAGACGCTAGATGTCCACCAAAAAAGTTCGCAAAAGCCATGACATCAGAAGAGCTCAGAGAATTCATCCTGGCAATCTTTTCCCAGGGTATTAGACTTTAAGTATATGAAAGGAGGGGCAAATGGAAACAATTTAGTCGAGCTGCCAAGGGCCTTAAGGCCACAAGATTTCAGGCTGTTGGTAAAAAAAGCAAAGCTTTTCATTGTCCCAACAAATGTCAGAGAGCAGGTAAGTCTTGTTTGAGTTTTTTTTTTTGTTCTAAATTCTGTCTGACCATGTGATCATTTAGCATGTGTTTTTTTTTGGCTTTTTAGCTGCGGGTAGCAGCTCCCGCAGTCACCATGTCTGTCTGTTAGTCTGTTAGTAACAAACGTTAAAAAAGGCTGCCACGCCCACATCGTTTGGTGGATTTTGATCAAACTTGAGTGGAGTGATCCTTGGGTAAACTTATATTAGGGGTGTTGAGGAATTTGTGGTTGAAGGTCATTTAGGGGTCTTTTGGGGTCATCAGAGGTCAATTTCCATAGGAATGTCCTAGGACCACCAACTTGGTCAGAAGGACCACTGGACCTGAAAGCAGAACAATTTTGAGGTTCAAAGGTCATGCAGGTGGGTCATCAGGGTTCATCTAGGGGTCAATTTCCATAGGAATGTCATAGGACCACACAAAACTGGGTCAGTAGGGCATGACCTTGAAGCAGAGCAATGCCGTGTCAAAGGGTCATGCGGGGGTAATTTGGGGGTCATCTAGGGGTCATATCCACAGGAATGTACTAGGGCAAACAAACCCTTGGTCAAAGGGACCACTGATCTGAATGCAGAACAATTGTGATGTCAAAGGTCCTGCTGGGATCATCTAGAGGTCAATTGTCATGGGAATGTGCTAGGACCACCAAACTTGGTCAGAAGAACCACTGACCTGAACAAAGAAAATGTTAAGGTCAAAGGTCATCCAGGTGTCATGTAGGGGTCACTTTGGGGGTCAGAGGTTATGTAGGGGTCATTTGGGGTCATCAAAAATCACTGTAAACTCGAATCCCTTGTCCTGCAGACGTTTCCGATCAGTCTTGTTTTTTAAGTTAAAAATGGGAGAAAGTGTCTATTTTTTTTTCTTGAGCAAAAAGGCCATGCTTTATGCAGAATTTTTTTTATTGCATTTTTTTAAAAACATCTTGAAAACAAAAAAAAATTAAAATGCGGTAAAATGTGAATTTTTTAAAGCTATGCGCACGGAAACTTCAGACAAAGTTGTTGCTTTTCTGTTTGGTCTTATAAGACGTATTTCCATAATTATGTTTTGCAGTTTCTTAGCTATTGTTTGTTTGTCATTCCTTCAAAGAAAAAAAAAATCACATGATTGGAAATCAAGCCTTTTAAGATGTTTGTGCTCTTATGTATGTTAACTTAACTTGTGCTAGTTAGTAATAGCATAATATATATAAAATACATCAGAAATAATGGCATGGCCATTTTTTTCAAAGGTCAGGGCAGAAAGGGGCAAGCATGTATTATAATTTCATTCACCTGTATGTTTCATCATTTATAGTTGTTAGCTTGTGAAACTGATGTTATTTGAAAATGTGTTTGTGTGTTTTATTCCAGGTTGAAGAGAGGCCACAAGGAAGCAGACAAGAGGTAATGTATTTAAGAATCATATTTTTCATTTATGTAATTATACATATATATATATATGACCTCAGGTGAGTTCAGCTGATGTCACCTGACCCGAGGTCACAGAGCCTGCAACTTTGACCATTTTAATGCATTTTAATACTATAGCGCTGTATTATTTGACTTCTCCAACACTAAACTGGAATTGTTGTGGATATACCACTTAAGAACATATCATTAATTTCTCATGCTCCTTGTATCTTGATTGAAAAGTAATTGTTGATGGCTACATATGATCAATTTTGGACAATTGTTATGCATTGGAAACTTATATCAAAGAAAAGAGCAAAAAGGGGAATGTGACAGTGGTACCTATGCCCGAACAGCCTCCTCATTTAGACTTGTATATGTATTAATGCGTGCGTGCCGACTTTATCAGCACCAATGGGTCATCTGCCACCATACTTAAGCCATGCAGCAAAAACAGAAATTTGATGTTTGAAAATAAGATTTATTATTGTAATAGCAATTTTGTGATACCATATTTTTACGGTATAATCCTATTTGAAGCCTAGTGACCGTTTCCATATTGAAGAGGACTTTGTGTGTTTCATTCCAGATTCCCCAGAGAGAACAAGGAAGTGGCCAGGAGGTAATTATCCAGTGCTTGTGTTGTAAAATTAAATTTTTTTTTTTATTTTATTATCTGTTTTATATTGGTAAATATATTACTTCAAAAAAGAGTCATGCCATGTGAGTGCTATTCATTATGAAAAGTTATTGAGTTAGGGAAGTCAAGTATTGCATACTTATTTCGAATTAAAGGATGCCTTGTGGTATACATAGTGTCTCAAAAAAACTATACAATCGGAAATATATTTTTTGATCGTCAAATCTCAATTTGTATCGAATATATTGTATACCATCTTATAGCAGACAGATATAGCTTTCCATTGCTTTTTGTTTCTTCTCATTGGTTTTATTTTTTCGAGTTATACGCATTTAAATGAATTTATAAAAGTACCCTTTGGGCCACTTGAGGGATAAATGCACGACATGCAGTACATTAGAATGCATCTGAACATAAGAAATAAAAAAAACATACAGAATTGATTGTGCATTATTTATTTTCTATGTTGTCCTGACACTTCAATACAATGTGGTATAATACACTTTTTTTTCTTGGGAAAGTATGAAATAATTAACCAATACACATTTTGGAAATTGAAACATCCAACCTCCATTAAGCATCAATACTGAACCCAACCAAAACGCATAATATGAATAAGTTGTGCAAATGGTTCAAATTATTGAAAATATGATTTTATGCAAAGATGAACGCACGAAAAGTAAAATTAAATGTGAGACTGTTATCAGTAAACAAAAATCATTTACTTTAAAGGTGTGTGTTCCGATCACTTTTTGGACCCCCCGATTTACCCGGAAGTTGTTGCGATTTTGGTATCACATGAAAGGCCATATTTTTCTCATCACTGTCCTGAAGTTTCAGCTTCCAAATCCCTTTCTTTTAAAAGATACAGCTTAAAATACACCAAATTTCTGGATATCCAGATAATTGCTACACAGTAAGGTGTAGGCAGTTGTGATACGCATAAACGATTCTCAAATCAAAACAGCTTTACCGATTTTGCTGAAACTTGGAAGTATAACTATTTAGCTGATACTTCTTCATATAATTACCAGCATAAAAAATTGGAACATGCACCTTTAACATCAAGTCTAATCTCAGCTTTGTGTCAAAATCAAAAGCTTAACAACAACATGCATGCACAATACATTGTATTGCCTCAATGAGACAGTCTGTACATTTTTAAATCCAATAAAATATTGGAAAATGTGACCTGTGATCAAGCCTTAACTTGTGAAAATACAATTGATATGAATTTTGAAAATGTGTTGTGTGTTTTATTCCAGCTTGAGGTGAGACCACGAGGTAGCGGACAGGAGGTAATGTATTTAAGAATCCTATTTTTCGATTTCATGTGATTTCTTTCTAATATACATGTTATAAGGGGTAATGCATGTTATATACATGAGACTGGATGGCAGTAACTAATTGTATGCTCTCTGCCGAGTTCTGTTGAATCAAGCACCTTTGCATCTAGGAAGTATTTTGTTTCATCTAGGCCGCAGTCACTCTAGCGCAGGTCGTATTAGCATTTGGATTGTGATTATTCAAACATCACCGGGGCGGGGTTGGAAACAGTCAGGGGTAGCAACCCTTGCATGTTACTATACAAACCCTATTACTTCACTCATATTATAATGTTCTTTGTCATATATAGTAAAAAGCTTGTGAAAATAACATTTGTGTGTTTTGTTCCAGGTTGAAGAGAGGCCACAAGGAAGCGGACAGGAGGTAATGTATATTTCCCGGGGGGAACTTCCATCACAAGGTGGACACCATGCTCATTTATGGACTTTCAAAATGGACCCTAAACAAGTAATTTCAAATGATCACAAATGCACCCCTAAACAAGTACCCTAAATAAATATACATAATCAAGTCCATGAAATATATCCTATTCAAGTAAATCATGATGAAAAATATACCCTTTTTTCTGATTTTTGGCAATTTTGACACCCTTTCCACTGTACGTAAGTACAGTACCCATCTGTGAAAAACAACCCTTATTGTTTTTTTTAAATGAGCATGGTGTCCACCTTGTAATGGTAGTCCCCCCAGGTATATTTAAGAATCCTATTTTTGATTTCATTATGCAGATCTGATGGAAATGACACTTCATATTGAACCTCTGCAACTCTTTTATAGATCCCTACATATTCTCTTGTTGGTCAGCTTTAAGTGTTTCAATTTCTATAAGTGCCAACATCAATGGGTCATCTGTCACCGCACTTAAACCATGCAGCAAAAACAAAAATCTGATAATGTGTGAAAATATGATTTATTATTTCAATAGCAATTTTGTGATACCATAATTTGAAGCTTGTGAAATTGTGACCATTTGAATATTGATGAGGACTCTTTGCTATTAATTCCAGATTGCCCAGAGAGGACAAGGAAGAAGACAAGAGGTAATTATCCAGTGCCTGAATATTTTGTATTATTTCTTGATTTTATATTATCATCTGTTTTGTGTTTGTAAATAAAATGCTTTAAAAAAGGGTCATGTGTGTCTGAATGCCGTTGATTATTTAAGAATGCCTTGTTGTATAATGTGTTATGTCAAATATTGGAAAATGCATGACACCCTTGATCAAGCCTCATTTTTGGTATTGCCGTCATTATTCTGTCCCCTTGTTATGTGTCAGTGTTAGGTGTTATAATGTTTATGAGTGCCAACATTGATGGGTCATCCTTCATTACTCTAGCTATTCAGTAAATAGAGAATCTGATAGAGACTTATATAGTTTAATATACTTGCACATTACTTATACAACCCCGGTATTATAATTTCATTAACCTGTATGTTTCATCATTTATAGTTGTTAGCTTGTGAAACTGATGTTATTTGAAAATGTGTTTGTGTGTTTTATTCCAGGTTGAAGAGAGGCCACAAGTAAGCAGACAAGAGGTAATGTATTTAAGAATAATATTATTCATTTATGTAATTATACATATATATATATATATATATATATATATATATATGACCTCAGGTAAGGTCAGCTGATGTTACCTGACCCGAGGTCACAGAGCCTGCAACTTTGACCATTTTAATGCATTTTAATACTATAGCGCTGTATTCTTTGACTTCTCCAACACTAAACTGGAATTGTTGTGGATATACCACTTAAGAACATATCATTAATTTCTCATGCTCCTTGTATCTTGATTGAAAAGTAATTGTTGATGACTACATATGATCAATTTTGGACAACTGTTATGCATTGGAAACTTATATCAAAGAAAAGAGCAAAAGGGGAATGTGACAGTGGTACCTATGCCCGAACAGCCTCCTCATTTTGACTTGTACATGTATTAATGGGTGCGTGCCGACTTTATCAGCACCAATGGGTCATCTGCCACCATACTTAAGCCATGCAGCAAAAACAGAAATTTGATAATGTTTGAAAATAAGATTTATTATTGTAATAGCAAATTTGTGATGCCATATTTTTACTGTATAATCCTATTTGAAGCCTATGAAATTGTGACCGTTTCCATATTGAAGAGGACTTTGTGTGTTTCATTCCAGATTCCCCAGAGAGAACAAGGAAGCAGCCAGGAGGTAATTATCCAGTGCTTGTGTTTGTAAAATTAAAGGTTTTTTTTAAAATTATTTTATCATCTGTTTTATGTTGGTAAATATATTACTTCAAGGGTCATGCCATGTGAGTGTTATTCATTGCCTTGCCTTGACTCAGGCTATGTCCATCCAAGGTCGGATGTAGCCCTCCTCATGATAGTTCCAATTCCTTCGGTCTGCTGCCTCTCTCATCCATGTTTTCCCCAGGTACATTGTTAGATTGTCTCTCCACCTCGTTTTTTTGTCTGCCTCTTCTTCTTTTTCCTATCCTCGGTTGCCAATCCATTAGCCCCTTGGTCCATCTGTTATCACTCATTTGTGCCACATGCCCAGCCCACCTTCATTTTTCCTAGTCCTTGATCTTTACAATTATGTCTTTGACTTCGGTTTTCTGTCTGATAATGCTGCATCTGATTCTGTCCCTGATAGATATGTGAAGCATGCATCTCTCGATTGCCCTCTGTGCTGTCAGCAGTTTCTTTTCAAGGTTCTTGGTCGTTGTCCACATTTCCGCCCCATACGTCATTGTTGGTAACACGCACTGGTTGCAAATTTTCCTACTCCAAGTCATTGGTATGTTCTTATTGCAAAGCATTTCCTTGTGTCTTCCAAAGCAACTCCAGCCAGCTTTTATCCTTCTCCTCACTTCTTCCTGTGTGCAGTCTTTCATCTTTAGTGTTTGGCCTAGGTACTTGTATTCTTCGACTTTTTCTTTTTCTTGGTCTTCTATTTTGAAACTGTCATCTGTTATGTAATTAGTCATATACTTTGTTTTCCCCTCATGCATCTTGAGTCGAATCATTTTGCTCTACCTATTTAGATCATTAAGTTGAATTTCCATGTCTGTAACTGAGGTGGCTGTTCATTATGAAATGTTATTGATTTAGGGAAGTCAAGTATTACATACTTATTTCTAATTAAAGGATGCCTAATGGTATACATTTTTAAATCCAATAAAATCCAATAAAATATTGGAAAATGTCACCCTTGATCAAGCCTCTTCTGGGATTGTTGTTATTGTTCTGCCCCCATTTTATGTGTCAGTTTCAGGTGTTGTAATCTCAACTAACCATTCAGTAAAGAGAGAATCTGATTAAGGCTGAAAAAATGATTTGTACATGATATGTTCTTTGTCATTTACAGTAATTAACTTGTGAAAATACAATTGATATGAATTTTGAAAATGTGTCTGTGTGTTTTATTCCAGCTTGAGGAGAGACCACGAGGTAGCGGACAGGAGGTAATGTATTCAAGAATACTATTTTGATTTATGTAATTTTTTGTCTCGCCTGAACGTGTTCAGGAAGAGACTATGACATTTATGTATGTATTGTATGTATTGTCTGTATGTATGTATGTATGTATGTATGTATGTATGTATGTATGTATGTATGTATATGTATGTATATATGTATGTATGTAGTATGTATGTATGTCCGTTCATTTTGGTTAAAATTTCATTAGATGACTCTTTTGACAAGTGTTGCTTCAATTCAAACCAAACTTGGTAACAACTATTGTGTGGAAAGGGGACTAGGGGTGATGTGAAGGGTCTTAAGGTCAAAGGTCATCTAGGGGTCAAATTAGGTCAATATGAACTGAAAAACTCATAATTTTTACTGAAATTGATACGGCATTACCAAAGAAATTAAAAGGGAGAACTCGGACTCATTTTGGTACCCTGTGTTACGCTATGGCGTGGCGGCCATCTTGGATTGTCACGTATGGAGGCGACTTAGTGTGCCTCTGGAAAATGTTGGCGGGCATGCTGATATCGAACGATATTTCGCGTGAGAGATAGGTCGCGTATTTCTGACTTGGCATATACTGCGATGACCGTGACCTCTGCAATATTTGAGCGGGGCAGTGCACGCATATTTTGAAAACCACGCGAAAAAAATCGAAGATGACCGAGTGTGTAATGAAAATATCCTGACTCCGGAGGTACTCTAAGTCTCCCCCATACGGAACCAAGATGGCGGCAAGTTCCGAGTTCTCCTGTGGAACTTCATTGGGCATTACCAATCTTGGTAAAAATGATTCTCATGGGAAGGGACTCTTGAGACATTAGATAGAATGAGGTCAAAGGTCATAGAGACGTCAGCTGAGGTCAATTGTAAAAATATTTGAAATCACATATTTCCTTCTTGGATTGGTTGATTATTACCAAACATTTTTTTTAAAATAATTGTCATTGAAATGGTCGCATAAGATGTTAAAGATAATGAGGTCATAGGGTCATTTACTTGTCAGCTGAGGTCAAATTACAAAAATACTTAAAATGTTATATTTTCCACATGAATTTGATTTATCATTATCCAACTTAGTTAAAATAATTCTTATGCGAAGGGTTACTTGAGATGCATGTTCATGATAATGAGGTCAAAGGTCATGTAGAGGTCAACTGAGGTCAAATTACAACAATGCTATTTATGATAAATCCAGTCATTTTGGTTAAAGTTTTATAAAATGGTTGTCATTTGAAAAGTGCTGCTTCAATTCAAACCAAACTTCCAACCAATGGTCGCATCATTTTCTGATCGTTCGAGAACCAACTTGTTTTTAAATACATGTTTAGGGGTAATGCATGTTATATACATGAAACTGCTTTAACTATGGGATACTATTTGTCTGCTTCTGCTGAGTTAAGCCCTCTTTTGAATTGAGCACCTTTGCACCGGCTGGTAAATGGCTATGTTGATAGTATTTCATACATTTATATATATATATATATATATATATATATAGAGAGAGAGAGAGAGAGAGGGAGAGGGAGAGGGGAATGAAGGGGGAAGGTACTGATTATTGAGAGAAATATAATGCTCTCATATGAAGTGTGACAGGGGAAAGTCAATAATCGCATAATTATTTCCAACTTTTGCTTTGCACTTCTAGAGTTAACAAAAATATGGCTTTTGTATTCATATCCTCTCAAGAAAGAGCTTGCCGTTCTTGTGGAAATGACACTTCATATTGAGCCTTAGCAACTCTTTTATAGATCCCCTATATATTCTTTTGTAGGTCGGGTTTAAGTGTTACAATTTCTATGAGTGCCAACACAAATGGGTCATCTGCCACCGCACTTAAACAATGCAATAATAACAAAAATCTCATGTTTGAAAATATGATTTATTATTTTAATAGCAATTTTGTGAAACCATATTTGGACGGCATAATCCAATTTTGAAGCCTGTGAAATTGTGACCGTTTCAACATTGAAGAGGAATTTTTGTGTTTTATTACAGATTGAACAGAGAGAACAAGGAAGGGAACAGGAGGTAATATTATCCAGTACATGTATGTTATTAAACCTTTTTTGATCTTATCATCTGTTCCATGTTGGTAAGTAAATTACTTCAAAAAAGGGCCATACCATGTGAGTGCTGTTCATTATTAAGGGAAGTCAATCATTGCATACTTAGTGTCCCCGCCGAAACATAGTTTCGAAAGGGGACTATAAACGGGCTCCGTATGGATACCCGGATGGATGGATGGATGTGTGTGTGTGTGCAAAAAATGTCAACCCTGTACATAATTGGTCACTATATCCACATACTTTCATGGATTTTCATGGGACTTACACATAATCATCACTGGGTAGGGGTACACATATGACCCCACTAGATTGGGGGGTCAAAGGTCATCTAGGGTCATTTGAGGTCATTGCCAACATATAAAAAAAAGGATAGCGTGGTCTAGTGTTTTGGTGCTCGCTTCTGGTGCTAAAGGTCCCCGGTTCAAATCCCGGCTGGGCCACTTGTCGGGATTATTCTGGTTACCAAAAAAAATCCTGAATTTAATTCGTAAGACTTATAGATTAAAAATCAGGATTCCGCTATCCCCATGGTTCATTTGGAATTGGGCAAATGAACCATGAGAGCACCACGTACTTTGGAGGGGACGTAAAGCCGTCGGTCCCGTGTACAGAAGAGCCATATCTGTACAGTTTCGCAAGAGTAGGGTGCTTACCCCTGACTGTTCCCAATCCCGTCCCGGTGCTGTTTGGATAATCACAATCTAAGTGCTGATAGGCCCTTGCGCTTTAGTGGCTGCATCCTAGATGAAGCGACATGATTGTGATGCTTCCAGATTAAACAGCAGCGCTTTGAGTCCGGCTCTGAAGAAAGGCGCTATACAAAAATTCAAATACAAATACAAAATATACATAAGTGGTCACTCTATACACATACTTTCATGGATTTCCATGGGATTTCCAAATAATCATCACTAGGTAGGGGTTCACATATGACCCCACTCTATTTGGGGTCAAAGGTCATGCAGGGGTCATCTGGGATCATCTAGAGGTCAATTGTCGTGCGAATGTGCTAGGACCACCAAACTTGGTCAGAAGAACCACTGACCTGAATGCAGAACAGTGCCCAGGTCAAAGGTCGTTCAGTGGTCATCTAGGGGTCAATGAGATTCTACCCAAATTGGGTGGCTGGGAACAGTCAGGGGTAGCAACCCTTGCATGTTATTATACAAACCCTATTACATCACTCATATTATAATGTTCTTTGTCATATATAGTAAATAGCTTGTCAAAATTGATATGAATTTTGAAAATGTGTTTGACGTTTGTGTGTTTTATTCCAGGTTGAAGAGAGGCCACAAGGAAGCGGACAGGAGGTAATGTATATTTCCCGTGGGGAACTTCCATCACAAGGTGGACACCATGCTCATTTATGGACTTTCAAAATGGACCCTAAACAAGTAATTTCAAATGATCACAAATGCACCCCTAAACAAGTACCCTAAATAAATATGCATAATCAAGTCCATGAAATATACCCTATTCAAGTAAATCATGATGAAAAATATACCTTTTTTTCTGATTTTTGGCAATTTTGACACCCTTTCCACTGTACGTAAGTACAGTGCCCATCTGTGAAAAAACAACCCTTATTGTTCTTTTTTTAAATGAGCATGGTGTCGACCTTGTAATGGCAGTTCCCACCCCAGGTATATTTAAGAATCCTATTTTTGATTTCATTATGCAAATCTGATTGAAATGACACTTCATATTGAACCTCTGCAACTCTTTTATAGATCCCTACATATTCTCTTGTTGGTCAGCTTTAAGTGTTTCAATTTCTATAAGTGCCAACATCAATGGGTCATCTGCCCCCGCACTTAGACCATATGTTGCAAAAACAGAAATCTGATATGACTTGTTTGAAAACTTGATTTATTATTTTAAAGGGATAGCAAGCGATTTGAAAAAAAAACACAACAAAAAATCGAGATTTCGATGTGATACTATATAATTAGCCAGGAATCCGATATCCTCACCTTTTATTTGGTCAGAACAGCTCAATTAACTACATTTTTATGGGAAAAAAGGTTAATTTTCAATAAGTTCTGTGGGCATTGATCCCACTACACAGCCACATATGGGATGTACGTGTAAATGTAAACGCACGTTGTTGCAGTTTACGCGTGGTCCTATCGCGTTTCAACATACCAAATTTTATTTTTTGACACGCTTGAGTGTTCAGCTTTTGAGAAAAGTTTTTTTTTAAGAAAATGGCTTACTATACCTTTAATGGCAATTTTGTTATACCATATTTTTATTGTATAATACATAATTCAAGCTTGAGAAATTGTGACCATTTGAATATTGAAGAGGAATTTTGTGTTTAATTCCAGATTGCCCAGAGAGGACAAGTAAGAAGACAGGAGGTAATTTTACCAGTGCCTGAATATTTTTTAACATTTATTGATTTTATCATGTTTTGTGTTTGAAAGGGGTCATGTGTGTGAGTGCTGTTGAATTATTAAACAATGCCTGTTGTATTATGTGTTATGTAAAATATTGGAAAATTCACCTTGATCAGCCTCTTCTTTTGAGGCTGTAATGTTCCGTCCCCTTTTTATGTATCAGCTTCAGGTGTTGTAATTTTTAAATGAAGTGCCAAATTGATTGTTCATCCTTCATCACTCTTCAACCAATTAGTAAAGATGGAATCTGACAATGGCTGATAAAGTGATATGTACTTGCATGTTAATCTATACAATCCCCTATTTTTAAATTTCTCTTGCCTGCAACACACCAGTTTTGTGTCAGTTATAGTAATTTGCTTGTGAACTTACAATTGATATGAATGTTGAAAAAGGTGTATATTTTATTCCAGGTTGAAGAAGGCAAGGGAACGTGCAGGAGGTAATGTAATAAGGATCCCTTTCTTTTTCATTTTGTGAATTTTTTATATATGTTTAATGTTAAGTGCGTCACAAATGCATGTCTCTCTCTCTCTCCTCTTGCTCAATACGTTGGTGAGACTGGTAATGATGTCCGAGAGAGACTGGTATGATGGTCAGGGAGAAATGCCATCCACAGATCTACTACCATCAAACACTTGTTCATCACAGTCGGACCAAGCCCATGGCTGTTTACTTTCTCCGGACAAACACTCTCTTAAGAACCTCAAAGTTTCTCTCATAGAATTCCTGGGAAAGAGTCCTAAATTCAAGCCAGCACGAAAAAAACGCAAAGATTCTGGATTAATGCTTGAAACGATGCTCCAAATAGGCTCACAGTATCCATTTTTTTCCTTGAGTTATCCCCCCTCCCCCCCCGTTGTGTGCAACTTTTATTAGTATCCCAATATGGCGTTTTTGCGGCTACAACACCTTTTGGGTCATCTTTTGGCTTGTTTGGTACTTGTTTTACCCCTTTGTTTTATATATATATATAACCACCACACCCTATGGCGCCTTTTAATGATTTAAATTCAAAAAAAAAAAACAATGGGCATGTTATATTCATGTGTCCTTGTTTTCATTCCAGTATATTTCTAGTGAGAAGTTTCAAATCCATGTTTCTATACAAAAAATAAGTAATTTCAAGTGAAAAATAAAATATTTAGGATAGGCCACTTGCATGCCCCCAATGTTTCATTAATGTAAAGTTATAGAATAGATCAATATTACGGATTTTTTCTTAAAAAAATTTGCTTCATAATTATGTGGCCCTTTGTATCTCTCTATATACACTGTGGTCGTATACACCTTTAATATATTAATTCTTAAATTTGTTGTATCACGCACAGATGTGCAGGCTGCACTCATACACTTTAAACCCTGGTGCTGAGTGTCCTCTTCGATGCTCCCAGCAAGAGGCATATGAGAAGTCTGAGGATTGATCTTGAGCAGTGAGTATTCAGGATAAAGAAATTTTCCCCAATTATCTGTCTTATCTGAGACCATTAAATGAAATTGAAACATGAATGTGTTGTATGCGTTATTGGTTGGCGTGTATGTAATTTTGTTAAGTATAAAAATCTCTTACCAAGACTCACGTGCATGATGTAAAAAAAATGAGCATGCATGAACTGTCAGCAAAAGAACTGGACTGCATATGGACCGAATCAATTCTTCACTTTTGCCAAGGTTGCCAGAGCCTCGCACATCCTTCCCTAAATAAAAATAATGTTGTTTATGATACATTATTGGTAGCTTGGCAACAAAAAAAAGCTTGCTAAAAACGTGTGCGACACCACGCGGATTTTGCATTTTGGAGATTTTTTTTTTGAGACAAAATCATGTAAAATCAGCCTTTTTTTTGGCTACAATGTATCAAATTTTTCATGTTTCTGGCCTGGAATTTTTAAGTGGTCCTTTGTCCTGTGGCTACGGTCTCTTGGGCTCCATTTGTGTGCTGCTGCTTGTCTTCCCGAGACAGTGGCCGGAAAGTTCTTTACTGGCTGCTTGAGTGATTGATTGAAGTAGAAATATACTCTCCTCCCCACAACGTGAAAGGATCAGTTTTAAAAATGTTTCCTCGCATGAGGATATGCTCTTTAATTTTCCCAAGTGCTTTGAACTTCATCCTTCCCAGGTCTAATTGTCAAGCTTGTTGTCAAAATTGCAACAATGGTGTTAGTGATTGGGCCGAGAGGGTCAGGTCACCATAAAGCTATATTGGAGGTAGTTTCAAGCACATTGCAGGGCATGATAATGATCTCCTTGCCAGCACTAACAATATTTTTCAGAAGGAGCAACCAAAAACAGTACCAGTTCCACCTATATGAGGAAATTCTCTTTGAAATCACCTTGTTTTTCATGTAATTGCTGATAATTATCCTGTAATTAAGGTAGTTTGGTTTGTAAAGATTTTGAAATCGATAAGATTTCATTCCAGTAAATATAAGGAAGAAAATAAGCAGGTCCAGCCCCCTCTGTGGTCCAGTTTCTAAGTGTAATATGAAAACAGAGAAATGACATGAAATTTGGTTTAAAATCATGCGTGTTATCATTAAACTTTATAAATCTGTAAAAGTATTCATACAAATGAGGCACTGGTACTTTTTTATCTGACATACCAATCTCATATGAATTTTTACTAGGAGTACATGATCTTAAAATAGATATCACTTCAGAGCTCATGGCTCATGAACCAGTAGCTCGAATAAATACCAGTCTGCTACCCTATGTTTATAACTGATTAGGTAGAGGAATTACTGATCTTCACGTAGAAAGCTAATTTAATGGTCTGAGTTTTTCCATGAGAAGGAAATGCTGTTTTCATATTGCCCATTTTTATAGAAAAGAATAAGACTTGGATTTTCTGGTGTGAAACCATAAAACTTGATGAATTGACTTCATTACATGACAGTGTCATTAACTGACAAATAGTATGTGTCAAACCACGATAACATTTGCTCACTGATATTGTCCACTTCAACATGCAATGTATCCTTATATACTTTGAATTGTTTTGAATTAATATTGCCTCATGTGCTTATTTATTTTGCGTAGTCTGCTTGTTTTAAATCAATTTAATTGTTATTGTTTAACTACTTAAACATGATTTTTATTGTGTCATCTGAAAGATGATCACATAGGATTACTTTTGTAGTGTGTGTGTGTGTGTGTTTTGTGTGTGTGGCTGTCTGTTTGTGTGTGTGTGTGGTCAACATGGTTAACCATAAACAAAATTGGTCACAGTTCCATATACTAAGTCAGATTTTCATGGTCCTTGGGTATAGTGACACAAATGTGACCCCTATATGATTGGGGTCAAAGGTCATGAGGGGTCATCAGAGGTCAATGACTTTCGGTGGTCAAAAGTATAAGATTGGTCACCAAATCCATATGCTTATTTGAATTTTCATGAAGCTTGGACACAGTGGTCCTTGGGTAGGGGCAAACATGTGACCCCTATGTGTGTGGGGTCAAAGGTGATTCGGGGGTCATTAGAGGTCAATGTCTTCCAGTAGTCCAAATCCCATCGGAATGTCATAGGACCACCAAACTTGGTGAGAAGGACCACTGACCTGAATGCAAAATGCCAGGTCAAAGGTCATGCAGGGGTTATCTAGAGGTTAATTGTCATGGGAATGTGCTAGGACCACAAAACTTAGTCAGAAGGACCACTGACATGAATGCAGAACAATGTTGAGGTCAAAGGTCATGTAGGGGTCATCTGGGGTCATCCAGAGGTCAATTATCATGGGAATGTGCTAGGACCACCAAATTTGATCAGAAGAACCACTGACCTGAATGCAGAACAATGTTGAGGTCAAAGATTATGCAGGGGTCATCTAGGGGTCAATTTTCTTAGTAATGTCCTGGGACCACAACAATGCTGAGGTCAAAGGTCATGCACG
Organism: Ophioderma brevispina; assembly: GCA_023653785.1. Taxonomy (NCBI): domain Eukaryota; kingdom Metazoa; phylum Echinodermata; class Ophiuroidea; order Amphilepidida; family Ophiodermatidae; genus Ophioderma; species Ophioderma brevispina. The sequence continues at coordinate 60,931 of JAMKCH010085309.1, forward strand.
GTTATCATGGGTCAAATAGGGGTCAGTTTCTATGGGATGTCCTAGGACTACCAAACTTGGTCAGAAGGACCACCGACCTAAATGCAGAACAGAAAAATATAAAAGGTCATGCAGAGGTCATCAGGAGTCAACTACAGGTCCATTTGTCAACATTGTCCCATGTCTACCAAACTTGGCCAAAAATGACTGCCTGCTTGTATGTAGCATGATGATGAGGTCAAAGGTCATGAACTCCCCAGAGTTGGTGTCAAATGTCATCTACAAGTCATTTGATATAATTGCCATAGAGCTGTATACTTGATATACAACTCTCTGTGCATTACTGATCTCCATATCGGCAGGGACATATTTTACACATCACTTAAATCCGAGTTCTACTTGTTACATCATGTCTAGGTTACATAGTGTCATTGCATCAAACTGACGCGCTGTGGGTAGAGACATAGTGGTGTCATGCTGGGATCCGCGATTGTTTTTTTTCAATGTCAACAGATCATTTGATTAATGTTTGCCTTATTTTGTTATTTATAGCACAGATCATTTCTTTGAATAATGTATTTTGACATGTATTGGTTAGCTCAATGGTTGAACAGACGATGAAAATTAACACGTGATTCTAGGATTTCTATTGCTTCAATTGTTGATTAGAATCTTTATATCTAATTGTCATTGTACTTATTGTTTATGTGCAGGAAAGGAGCGAAGAAAGCAAGATGGCAGGAGATTTACCTTGATCAGCTTAAAGAAGAGATTAAAGAAGTAACTATAACAAAGCCACTTACATTTTCAAAAATTTTGATTTTTTTAAAACAAAAGCCCCAAATACATTTTTGATATTAAAAAAAAATGACCTTTTTGCTCTTTTTGGTCAAAAAATTATGCAAAAAAATCAAGTAAAGTAGGAAAAGGAAACGCAAAAAAAGTTATATCTATACATGATTACAAGAAATTAGGGCATTTTAAAAAACACAATAACACAACAAACAACAAAACACTTTAATAAAAAATTTTTTTGGGATTTTCTCGAAATTAAGCATTTTAGTGGAAAACTGGTTATAAAAAGGGATTTTTGCATACTCATTTACAGACTTTACTTTTATTACCATAGCAGTATGTTGAAAAGTTACAGGTCACTGCTGGTATACTTTGCAATTTCAGAGTTGACAGTTTAAAATTGCTTAGAATATTTCAAGGACCAAATCAAAGTATACTTAAGAGGTCCATTTTGTGTATGGTAATTAGATTTTTTTTTTTAATAAATAGTATGCGGGGGTGTTTTGAAACAACTTGCGCTTACTAAGGTCTTTTTCAGAATTGGTCAGAGGTGGGGGAGACACGCGCGTCTCTTGAGTGCCGTATATTGAGGCGGGGCTTTAAAAGAGTTGTTGTTGGGTGATCCACCAATCACAAGTCTGAGTACGCATCAAGCCTATTGGCATTAACTTTCCGTTGTTTACGCACATCATGCTCGACGCAGAGCAAATACCTTGAACATTCTGAAAAAGACTTTATATAGGTAGGTAAACAGGTAAACATGAGTTACATTATTCTTTCCCCTAGATTTAATATTTGGATGGTGGCTCAAGATGGACGTGACGGAGGCAATCAAAAAGTGCTCATTGCTTCTTAAGGGAAATTAGCAGCGATAATTGGAGAGACTCGAAAATGTGGAAATGCATTTTTTTAAATTATTAAATCAGGGTAAGTGTGCTACAATGACATATTAACTGCTTTATGTGAAGACAAACCACAAATAGTGAAAAAATGAAAGTATTTGAGGGAGATTTTTCATACCGTCCCCCCAAATAGGACATTGTGTAGCGACGCGTCTCAAAATCTGCACTAAACAGTGATTGGGATTTACACCAGTACAGAATAAACAAAGATCAATATAATTGTGTTTTGAGGTATCAAATTGTATTGATCATGCACACAATATCACGCTGAAAGTCTGCCATATCACCCGGAAAGGCATTTTGATCTCAAGTCGGAATTTGATACGCAAGTATAGAAATAACAGAGTCAAGTCGAAAAAAAGTAATGCCTTGTCTTTCTTTAATACATGGATTTCAAGCCAACCATTGCAGGTTATGTTCGCATATCCCACGGGCAGCAGAGAGTCAAAAAATATAAAAATAAGAATTTTGATGATTTTTCGATGTTTCGATTAGCAAATTGCTGTTAATCCCTTTAATACAGAATGTCTATAGTGAAATATTAAAAACTGACTTATGTGTGTGCAGAAATTTGTCCAAAAGTGGTTGTTCTGTCACAACAAATTGATGCTAATAAAAATGTTGACTTTGCATTGGTAACGGAATCCATGCCGCTGCCATTGTTTTTTATCAAAAACAACGGCTTGTGCAGAGGTAATAACCTAGTCAAAAAACATCGAAGAGATTACATTATTTTACCAAAGTTCCGATCAAAGTAGTTTTCAAAATTTGTTAAAATAATAACCATAAATTTTCAATTACATACTAGTCAGAATGTAGCTACATTGAAGTGGAAGGTTGTTATAATGAAGCGAGATGCAATTGTGGGGAGTGCAGTTGCATTTTTTATACACTCCCCAACTTAATATTCGCAAAGATGACCACCACTGGCTGTATTGTAGTATAGCCATATCAAAATAACTATTAACTTATTTAATGACACACAAAATTGAATTAGCCATGGTTGGAACATATAATGTTCAACAGTTTTAGAGAATGATCTACTCATTTTACTTGCTCTTAGAACATTTATATGTGTAATATGTGTAATAGTTATGTCGCAATACAGTATCCCCTTCCTTTTTTAATTTTATGGTTTATTTAAAAATTATATAATTAATTATCAGGGTTGTGTTAAAGGTCATGTTGTTAATTATTCCAGCAATTTGTTTTTCATGGTTTTTTTTTTTTAAGTTTTTTGTATTTTTCAGATGGACAACTTGCCAAAGAGGAATTTGACTCATTAGCTGTTGAAAACGAGGCAGTGTATTGTTTAATGTGAATGGTGTCCGCAGTAGGCAGACCTTTTCCATACAATCACCCATCAGGGTAAGTGCTGCTTTTATGTGCTCAAATTTTGCTAAATATTGTAAAGATCGTCATGCAACAACTGAGGTCTTGTATTCCAGATGTACGTTTCTTTCTTTCTTTCTTTCTTTCGTTCTTTCTTTCTTTCTTTCTTCATTTCTTGTGCTTCTTTCGTTCTTCCTTCTGGGAAATTTCACTCAAAACGTTACTACCTCTAAACGCCTGAGCGAGTTACATCATGTTATGCTGTGATGATCACAAGTGTAGGGGAAAATTTAAAATCCAAAACCTAATAATGATAAAAATTGGATGATTTACGCCAATATTTATTTCGTCTCGCTATGAGTTTTAAAATATTGGGCGAGGACCTGCGTCTCGCCCAATCTTTTACAACTCATAAGCTCTACCCAGTAAATATTGGCTTCATCTATCCAATTTTATACCAACTTGAACTTGCGCCCCAGGTAGCTTATAGGACTTGTAAACAGTTTGGGTCAAGGGTCATGTAGGGGTCACTGGGTCCAAGACCTGATTTTCACTTAAATGCCTACTCTTCCCACGAAAGGGCATAGCACTATCACGTGACTCATGCAGGTGCATGTCTATATGTCAGTGTCTCTGTGGTGTACACCACAAAAACTTAAATATGACTTATATCTCCGTGACTAGTGCCAAACGCTTGAGCCAATTTACACCAAACTGGGTCAGAAGAACCAAACGACCCAAGCTTCATATGATGTGTGGCACAGATTTGGGTTCAAGGTCACGTTTACAGGTCCATGGGGTCAAACCATGATTTCCACTTAAAGACTACTCCTTCCACAAACGCCCAAAGCACAATCGTATGATCATGCACGTGTATTGGCTATTGTCAGTGTCTATACGGCGTACACCAAAATTAGATCTGGGGTTATTAACATTTCAAAAATGGCGGCATTATACGTAAGGGATGCATCTCAAAAACGGTAAGACTTTTATCGGAATTTTGATATAATTGCAGGTCATGTCAAGATAAATCATGTCTGTGCATAGGGATAATGGAAGTGAAATTAAAGTCCTACAGGACCCCGTTTGTGACCAAAATGGTTAAGGGTCATGGGTCAAACATAGAGGTCAAATATTAATTTGCTATATTGAATATGAAAATGCTTATGTCAAAAAGGAAGGACTTAGCTAGGTATGTTCTGTGCAAAAGTTGCAGATAAGTCAAGTGACGAACATTAGTCCCATGGATAACATGTTACCAAAGTACAAAATGGCTCTAGGTTTATTGGTGTTTTTTTTGGTCCCATCTGGTCCCGTGATTGAAACAGTATTTCATAATGTTCAGCATTTAGATTTAATCAAACGGGCCGTGCTAGGCTCCATGGTGATTAGTGATACACTTGTTGCTGTTATATTTTTGTTGAGAGAATTCATGCGTCCATGCAATGATGAGCTCTTCATCAAAAGTGTGTTGATAAGCTCCTGAAACTGTATGTGATAGTCCCTGATTAGTTTACTTGGTGCTTTGCTGTTATAGTTCTGTTGAAAGGAATGATGATCATAATAGTCTTAATTTAACTCATTTTAACATTATTCAGGCTTGATTTCTCAGTAAAACCACTTGTAAATCAACCATTCATGACAGATCTTCAAACTTGGTGCTGTGGTAGGTCCAATTATGCACAGCGTAATTCTCGTAATTAACCCATTCAGCAGAAATGAATTCAAGGCACACATTTGAGGTTTTATATTTGTACTTGTTGTACATATGAAAGAAGTATCACCCAAAATAGTTATTTATTCCAAGTTCCAGCAAAAATTGATAAAGCCGTTTGATTTCAGATGTGCTTGTTATTTTTTTTTTATTTCGGTATATGTGATGCAATCAAGCAAATGAGTTAGTTTTTGCAAGTAAAAAACAAATTATAGTTCAATTGCTGAAAACCCATTACAGTTTTACTTGAAGTTGTGATATGGTCATTTAGGGTTACGTAGAAACAATGAAATTAGAAATTAATATTAAAATAGGATATATGTTCAAAATTAATATTTCCAACAAACAACTCATTTAGAGTTTGATCACATCACATATATAGTCGGAATCTTTGAAAAAGGAGAAAAATGATTTGGAAGCTGAAACTTCAAGACAGTATTGAGAAAGTCACAGCCTTTTATGTGATACCCAAAATCTCAAATGGGGGGTCCACAAATTGATCGGAACACACACCTTTTAAAATCTCAAATGGGGGGTCCAAAAGTGATCGTGAAAACACACACCTTAAAAATTTCTTTGTCAACACCCATTTCTCTTTATGGATTCCTCGAATTGGACCAGTTAGATCACTTGTATTCCATTTACTTCATGTAATTCAAAGAAAGACTGATAAATGGTAGTCCTACCAATTATCAGACACTTAAGGAATTTCGCAAATATTTAAAACTACAGAATATTTTCCAACCAAACGCCATGAAACTAATGCCCTAAATTATCCCTCCATGTAACATTATACTGGTGTGAGGAGCAATAATAAATATATGGATTGATAACTGCACTAAATAATGCCCCTTGCCAGTTATCGGAAGCTTATGCCAGTTACCGGACAGTATGCAGCCAATTTCTGGACACCACCAAAAAGGCATCACACATCCGTTTTTCTAGACTTATTAAATACAGTTAATGACTGTCTATCCTTACACATTATTTATCAGTGATTTGTGTTATAACTGGGTGTTGTGTAATACTTTATGGCAAACCACAATATCGTCGCATTATTAATGGATAGGTGGTGATTATATCAAACGATGCATGCACAGATCCAAACTAGAATTGAAGAGTTATCACTTTAATATGTTTAATGGTTTATTGGTGTGCTCAAGTACGCCTAATATAATTGATACACCGTGCCAGCTGAATACTAAATACACACCTTTTAGAGCAGGTGGCCGGTAACTGGACAAGTGCATATTTTCCTTTCCAGTTACCTGACACCCCATCTAGAAAGCTGCTTCAGTAGCAATCAGTCGGATGAACTCAGATACTGAAACTGCACACCTTAAGGAACATTACCAAAATACATAACAACTTTTTGTGGCTTTTGCAAAGCCCGCAACCACCACAGAGTGATACATCCCATATTACACTACCTTATAAGTGACATTCTCAAATATTGTAAAGATTTGTTGACATAAACTGACTACATGTCAGTCATTGAAATGCATTAGGTATCCGATCTTTAATTTATTGGAATACAATTTCTCCTCGAGTTGAAGATAAGAAACCACAAGGCCTACAACACAGAACTGTCCGATAACTGGCAGTGTCCGGAAATTGGTAGGACTACCATACTCATCATTTTTAGCAAGATGTAAAAGATTCGAAATTTAACAAAAGGCATGTCATTTAAATTTTGGGCTATCTGGTGACTCAGTAACAACTGTCAGTGAAATTTCATTGGGCAATTATATCAGCTTATAAAAAGTGCCGGATTAGCCATTCTTACACATGGGTTAGTATAAACAGATGTTTATTATGCGTGTTTATGTTCTGTTAAAAGTTTATTTCTTTACCCATAATGAAGAAACTGAAATGATTTAATCAAGTTCTCATTTATGATGTTTCAGGCCCTTATCCTTTGGATACGGTCCCAAGAAGATTCCTCGAGGGATTTTGCACTACGAAGCAGTTCTTCTTCACACACTAGTTGGTCAACTCAAATGGAAGAAGGCGATACAATCGTCAACCACGTAGCTTCCAACACACTGTACCACGTGCAATGGAGGCATCTGGAATGGGTAATTTAGGCCAAAAAAATAAAAAGAACGTAGTCTTAGGTTCCTGCATGCATAGGTTTTAAAATTCACATTTTACTGCATTTCTTTTTTTTCTAGATTTTAAAATTCAATAGATTAGGCAAAAAAAAAACCATGTCTATCTCAGACACCCGCGTACATTGCTATGTGGATTGCATTTTGCGCTACGCGCTGGCCCTAAAAAAGAAGTTTTTTTTTCTCTCTCGTTTCATTTTCTTTACCTTGACTTGCGAGTTGATTGTTGCATGCTAACGGCATGAAGCAGAATATACTTAGTCTTCTGCGCATACAATATAGACTTCCACAGTACTGGGCGGTCTCTGTTGCAGCATGCATATTAGACTAACAGAATGATTAGCATGACCTTAAAATTCTACTTCTGGTTCATCATTCACGAAAACAAAATTATGTTTAGGGTACAACACTAAATCCAAAATTGTTTTTACACGAAAAGAAAAGTTTTTCCAAAACTGAAAACTAATTTATGCAGGAACTAACTCCTGACATTTTAAACCCACATTTCTATCTGATTTCACCCCCACAGAAACTATATCAATTAAAACCATATGTCAAAATGAAATTTGTTAAAGTTTTAACAGTGTTTGAAAAGATTGAAGGATACCATATCACTTGGTTGCTTTGAAATAAAGGGAAAAGAGGAAAAAACTATATTGGTGTATTTTATTGCTTCCGTATGCGTTACATATTAGAAAGTATGTTAAACTTTCCGATTTTACCAAGTTATTTTTTTACATTAAACGAACCAATGTCAGTTAAAAAGCATGTCTGCCAAGTTTCAGTTGCATCCAAGTTGTGGTTTTATTTTCAGAAGCAATTATGTGTGTTGCAAAGCCTTATTCTTCACTGTATGTACGCTTATAATTTCGTATCAGATATCCGATAATTGTGTACATTTTTCGGTGATATCTTCCGTTTGGTACAATATTTCCTCATGATATTTTACCCAGATCATCAGAAAAATATGACTGTTAAACTAAAGTTCTGGAATTTGAAAATTTTTCCATATAGCATGTGTGAGAGACTAAGACGATCGGGGAGTCCACCTCTAATATTGAGCTTTGACTTTTAAAAACAAAAGAAAAATGCATAGGACTTTGCTCATTTTGTAAAAAAAAAAGCATAGCTCTTAGCCCTTTTTTTTTGGCCACATGTGTTTGAGACAGACTTTCTTTCTAAGTAATACAGGTCTTGATCTGGTGTAAAATTTTTGTTAGGTGTTTACATGCATAGGTATAATTTAGCCATTGATACCCTATGAGAAACTTACAGAATTGGATGTGCAAAATTATATACTTGCATCGTTTCATTTTTTTAAACCATGTAGTTAAGCATTATATTTGAAGCGTAAGTATAGGACGCTAGTGCAGCCTGAAATAATTTTTAAACTGCCATGGAAGCTTGACAGTACCTGGTAATATAGATCACTTAAAAACTGTGAAGTTAAACAAAACTTTTGAACATTATATGATTGTAGTGAACAAAGTTCCAAAATTGTAGAAAAAGGGCGGGCTGTCTTCCTGATAGTGGTGAGTAGAAGCAGTTCTAGGTTTTTATATTTAGATTTCAAAACAAACCTGTTAAAGTTAAGTTAAAACTTTTAAACATATGATTGTAATGATAACAATTCCAAAACTGTTGAAAAAGGGTGGGCTATCTTCCTGGTAGTGGTGAGTGGAAGCAATTCTAGGTTTATATAATTATATATAAATGTGTCCTTATTTGGTTTGTTTAGTCTGCAGGAACAGCAGAGCCAAATCTAGCAGTGAATGTTGGACATGGAAGTGTTGCAAGTGATCAGCCAGTGGTTAGTGGTTTTATTAATTATTTTATCCCCAATGAGTGAGCTCTGCAAAGGGATAGGATTTGCATGTATGTATGTGTAGGTATTGTAAACTTTTTATGCATTTTAGCGATTTGGATACCACGTATCGGTGGAGCATGATGGAAAACATTCACAGCCCAAATTTAGTGGGAATCGGTCCAAGGAGGCCTGAGATATGGCTGCATGAGTACCTAATTAGCCCCATTGAAATCAGTGTAAATTGGTCAGTCTGGTTCCAGACAGTTATGTACCAGGCCACTTTACACTGATTTCGATTGGCCTAATTATGTATTCATGCGGCCATATCTCAGGCTACCATGAACCATTATTCATGTCAAATTTTGTGTGCGATGGTTTTTCATCATGTTCTTCCCAAATATGGTCATGAAAATGCTGAAATGCAAAAATTAAAATTTGATGACATCACACCTCAGTACTCTATTACAAATAGGGGGTACAGCAAGGTTAATTTGACTCGTAATTTGAGAATTTTGTTTTAATTTTCTCCAATTCTGACATGGCGGAGGGGCAAGTGTATATCTAGGGTGCAAAAATCATGAAATTTGCACTAAAATCTGCCATTTTCATGAACTTTGCTGTAAAATCAGCCATTTTTGTGTCGCCTGCTTTAGCAGGAAGACACTTAGGGATTGCTTTTCCGCTGTGGGCTGTGGGCTGTGAGCTGTGGGCTGTGAGCTGTGGCCGTAAACTATGGTTAACAATTGGTTATTTCTCGCATACGCATTGACTGATTAAGTTCATGTTTGGTCAGAAGAACCACTGGCCCAAGACTCATATGTGGTGTAAAAATGTTGACCTCTGATGACCCCTATGTGACCTTTGACCCCATTTTGTCAAAATCTATGAAATTACATTTCTTTGGCACATAAGGTGCTACGGCGACCAAAGTTGATCAACAAGAACCACTGGCCAAGACTTTATGTGGGATGTACAAATATTGACCTTTGATGACCCTTATGTGACCTTTGACCCAATTTTATTAAAATCTAAGGAAAGGTTAACAATAGATCATTTCTCGCATATGCATCGACTGATTAAGTTCATATTTGGTCAGAAGAACCACAGGCCCAAGACTCATATGTGGGGTAAATAGGTTGACCTGTGATGACCCCTATGTGACCTTTGCCCCCATTTTGTCCAAATCTATGACATTTCTTTGGCACATAAGGTGCTACGGCCACCAAAGTTGCTCAAAAAGGACCACTGGCCAAGACTTTATGTGGGATGTACAGAGATTGACCTTTGATGACCCCTATGTGACCTTTGACCCGGTTTTATTAAAATTTAAGAAAAGGTTAACAATTGATCGTTTCTTGCATATGCATTGACTGATTAAGTTCCTACTTGGTCAGAAGAACCACTGGCCCAAGTCTTATATGTGGTATAAATAGATTGACCTCTTATGACCCCTATGTGACCTTTGACCCCATTTTGTCCAGATCTATGAAATTTCATTTCTTTGGCTTAATTTCTCGTATACTCATTGACTGGTTAAGTTCACATTTGGTCAGAAGGAGTACTGGCCCAAGACTCATATGTGGTGTAAATAGGTTGACCACTGATGACCCCTATGTGACCTTTGACCCCATTTTGTCAAAATCTTTGAAATTACATTTCTCTGGCACATAAGGAGTTATAGCCACTGAAGTTGCTCATAAAGAACCACTGGCCAAGACTTTATGTGGAATGTACAACGATTGACCTTTGATGACCCTGTGTGACCTTTGACCCACTTTACAACATTACCAAACTGCTACTCCCATTGACGAACCGAGACGGCAGGCGACACAAGCGTTCCGCGGAACGATGTATTTTTTGTCCCCAACGTGGCATTTTTACATTTTTCTTTTTTTCTGGGTTCAAACTAGGTTGACAAGGTCCACTGTCAATCAGGGGTTATTGCCATCATGCCCCCCAGGCACTAGCGGTTTAGATTTGGGATGTGATGAAAGGCCTTAATCGTTCACTCTCAAATTTAAAACATGAAAACAAGAAAAAACCACTGATAATATTGTCATATTTAAATCTAATAAGTTTAAAAAATGTATGACATTTTCACAAATGTACAGAAAGTACTGTTACTCCAAAACACCCGGCAATTTTTTCCAAAATATATGACTAAAGCTAAAAAACGCTGCTTGATGATAAAACCATTCCTTTGGCTGTATTATTGCAGGCAATTAAATATAGACGTTTCCTTGAAGCCCTTCCACTGTGTATCTCTATGGCGAAATTAATAGTAGTGTACCCTCATATTTGTGAGACGCACTATTCATTATATCTCGCATTCAAAACCAAGTTCTCTGTATGTGATGCCAGTGGAACTTCATTCTTTAGAAGCAATAAGAGTCAGTGTAAAGTTAAGTGCAGCACTTCGTCTAGTCTGATAGGATCTTACATATAGGCTCAATAATCTTTGATTTAAGCGAAGGTGGCAAATTAATGATACTTGAAATTGAAAAATTGTTTCTTTCTTTTTTTCCCCACCATCTTCAATTGATAATTAATAGGAATCATTTCCTTTATTTGGTGAAGATCATGAGGAATTAGAAGAGAGGAGTGCTGAGCAGAGTGTGTAAGTGCTTTTGTTTT